>KE371701.1:199873-215822 GCA_000418225.1 Zizania latifolia | reverse complement strand
CGTGGAAAGGCCCTCGACGGAGCCTGATGTGGCCGACCACATGGAGGTCGAGGTTCCAGTCGAGAGGGTGACTCAACCAACGCCGTGGTGACCAGTGCCCCGACTAGGCCGGTCAGGAGTGGAGCGGCCGAGTACGTCAAGGTACTCGGCCGGGTTGGTCAAGAGGCCATCATAAGTATCCCTGCAATCGTTAGTTTAATGTACATAATTTATATACATACTAACTTTTTGTTTTTGTGCAGCGTCTCGTCAACCAGCTGACCTACTGGCTCAAACGGAGAGATGCCGATCTGAAGAGGTCGGAGGAGGACAACGAAATCCTTTGAGGTCAGCTGGAGATCCGCTCCAATGGTAAGTGCTTGGTTACCCATTACTGTCTTTTTTGTTTGTCATTACTGTTCTAACCAGTGCTGATATAACAGAATGGTTGGCAGCGGAGGAGCGGATGGAGACGGCTGTTGGCTAGGCAGACCGATCGGCCACTTCAGCCGAAGCAACTTTGGCTGAGAGGGATGAAGACCTTGCCAGAGCAACGCAGGTAGAGGCCAAGGCGATAGAGGCAGAGACCAGGGCAACGGAGGCAGATACTAGGATCGCCGAGCTTGAGAAGAAGCTCAAGGCGTCTGAAGCGGCCGCTACCAAGTGGTCGGGTGAGTACAAAAGTACAAATCACCATCCTGGACTCTTTTAGTGTTGTTTGTTGATAAAACTTTTTCTGATATGATGCTATATTTGCCGAGCTTCATCGGCGAGTAGGCGCTCAATTCGTCGATCTCGAGCTGCGCCTGAGTTATACTCAAGCACGGCGAGATGAGTACCAAGCCGGTGCGGAGACTCTCCTCAAGATGATTGAGGGCGAGCCCGTCAACACTTCGTGGTCGGTGGAGCGCTTCAGGGAGCGGCTCTGAGGGTCGGTGACACGTCTGCGAGAGCAAACCCGGGACTTCGTCCAGACGGTGGTCAGCCACACGCTCGGGATCGTTCGAGCGTTGTATCCAACTGCTCGTATGGACCACATCCAAGCAGGGTGGCCGGCAACCGTCGAGGAGTCCAACGTGGAGTGCATCTATGCGGAGGTGGAGGGGATGGCGAGCGTCCTTCTCGTTGATCTGGAAATGTATCCAGCTGATCCTGCCGAGTAGATGGTAGGGTAAAAAACGTACAATTGTACATATACTTTTTAATGTAATGAAACAATGCTGCTTTTTATTAAACGTGTTCTATGTCCGACCACTTGGGGTGCATTTTTGACTGTTTGATTTAGCTTAGGTCCATAGCGTAGGGAAACTTGAGCCGCATGCACGCTGTTTGGAACCGTTGGCATCACATATAGTCAAAAAATATCACTCAAAAGCAATCGGATAAATCATAGAACAACAAGCCGAGCACCCGAGTAATCATAAGTGTAGCTTAACTCAGCCAGGGTGGATCATGAATATAAAGTTAAGATAAAACTCCAAAAACTCAGGAGTCAGGCGAAAAGACATAAAAGAAGGCAATCGAAATAAAAAGCTGAACATCTTTACTTATCCAAAACAGGGACTTAGCTTATTCAAGGATAAAAGTGTCGTAGATGCTCAATATTCCAAGAATTTGCAATCTTCTGACCGTCTTCACGCATCAGGCGGTATGAACCTGGTCAGGTAACTTCAGAGATGATGTAAGGTCCCTCCCATGGAGCTGATAGCTTGTGGGCACCGACCGCTAATTGTACTCGGCGAAGGACTAAGTCTCCAACTTGAAAAGACCGACCATGCACATTATGGTCATGGTACCTTCGCAAGCCTTGCTGGTACCGGTCAGATTGTATGGCTGCATTTAAACGAGCTTTTTCAAGACTGTCAATATCTTCTTCTCTTGTTCGCTCGGCTACGCCTTCTTCATAGTGCTGAATCTTAGGGGACTCATGCAACATGTCCACTGGTAAAATGGCCTCTGATGCATATACGAGGAAGAAAGGAGTCCGACCAGTAGCTCGGCTTGGCTAAGTCAGAAGACCCCAAAGAGCAGTAGGCAATTCTTTCATCCATCGATTGCCATATTTGTTAAGGGGATCAAAAATTCTGGCTTTCAGTCCTTGAAGTATCATGCCATTAGCCTGCTCGACCTATCCATTTGCTCTTAGATGTGCAACAGAAGCATATTTGACTTCAATACACCAGTCTTCGCAGAATTCCCAAAAATCATTGCTGGTAAATTGAGTCCCAAGATCTATGATAATCTGATGAGGGACACCATATCGGTATATTATGCCTTGAATGAACTCTGTGGCTTTTTTGGCGGTGCTTGTCCTTAAGGGCATCACTTCAATCCACTTGGTGAATTTGTCAATAGCAACAAACAGGCGGTCATAACCCTGGGGTGCCTTTGGAAAAGGTCCTACCATATCAAGCCCCCAACATGCAAACGACCATGAAGCAGGGATGGTTTGGAGAGCTTGGGCAGGGAGATGATGCTATTTGGCAAAGAGTTGACAGCCTTGGCAGCTACGAACTAGTAGCTTGGCATCTTCATTAGCAGTTGGCCAGTAAAAACCCGACCTAAAGGCCTTGCCGACCAACGTTCGAGCGCCAGCATGATTCCCATAAATGCCTGAGTGTATCTCTTTGAGGATTTCTGAACCTTCCTTTTTGCTAACACACTTCATTAGTACTCGGGTTGAAGCTGCTCTTTTATATAACTCAGATCCCACCACGACATACTGCTTGCTTCTTCTGGAAAGGCGAATGGCTGCATCTTTATCTCAGGAGCCTTGGTAGTGATGATGAAATCAATGATTGGTTGTCGCCAATCTTCTTCAATATCAGTAATGACCAGGACGGATGGAGCTCGATCAGTCTCTGAAGGTTGGATTTTATCAACTTTAATTGATGGCTTCGGGAGTTCTTGAGGAAAACATCACTTGGCATAGGGGCTCTTGATGAGCCGAGCTTAGCTAAGAAGTCAGTAGCCGAGTTCTCGTTCCGGGAGACATGATGGAACTCAAGGCCACTAAACTTTTCTTCTAACTTGCGGATTTCCTAGTAGTAAGCGTCCATCTTTTCACTGGCACAAAACCAATCCTTGTTGACTTGGCTGATAACCAATATGGAATCTCCGTATACCATTAATCTTTGAATCCCAAGGGAAATGGAGATGCGCAAACCATTGATGAGTGCCTCATACTCGGCTGCATTATTAGACGCCATAAATAATAGTTGAAGAACATATTTCAATTTTTCACCTTGAGGAGTATGAGAAGGATCCCTGCTCCTGCTCCATCAATGCTGAGCGAGCCGTCGAAGTACATGATCCAATGCTCTTAAAATTCGGTGACTGGTGGGAGTTGTATTTTAGTCCACTCAGCAACGAAGTCGGTGAGGGATTGAGACTTGACGGCGGTGCGGAGCTTGAAATCAAGGGTGTATTCGCCAAGCTCGATGGCCCACTTCACGATCCGACCAGTCGCATCCTTGTTCTGGAGAATATCGCGGAGTAGAAATTCTGTGATAACCTCCACCGAATGGGCCTGGAAATAATGCTTGAGCCTTCGGGCGGTGATAAGGACGGCGTATAGGAGCTTCTAGACTTGAGGATACC
The DNA here is from genome assembly GCA_000418225.1 of Zizania latifolia. Taxonomy (NCBI): domain Eukaryota; kingdom Viridiplantae; phylum Streptophyta; class Magnoliopsida; order Poales; family Poaceae; genus Zizania; species Zizania latifolia. The sequence continues at coordinate 212,243 of KE371701.1, read as the reverse complement.
AGACTTTAGAAGGTCCAAGCACGTCAGATATGAAATATACCAGCCTTTGAACCGGATAGGCTTGTCCTTCCTCCAAGTGCTCGACAACCATGGCGGTGCTGACCACGTGGGTCGTGGCGGCGATGTAGAGGAGGTGTGTTTCACCAGAGGTCGGGAGCTCCATGTTTGTGGTCGGCATCGTCTTGGCCGCCTGGATGGTTTCCTCTATCCAGACAGAGATGTCCGTGGCCTCACCCAAGGCAAGGCTGTCACGCTCACATGCGTGCGAGGTGGCAACATTCCCCTTTATGGAAAAGGCCCCACCTGGTCTAGGAATTTTTAGGACTAGGTGTGCGTTGTGGGGTACCGCCATGAATTTGGCGAGGGACGGCCGCCCAAGCATGGCATGATAAGCGGTCTCGATGTTGGTGACGTAGAACTTCACGTGCTCGGTAATGTAATTGTCCCGAGTGCCGAATGTCACCGGCAGGGTGAGGGTGCCAAGTGGAATGGCGGCCTTCCCAGGGACAATCCTATAAAAGGGTGTGTCCGTCTTCTAGAGAGCGGATTCATCAATGCCGAGCGCAGCCAATGTTCCTTTAAACAGAACATCAAGGCCGCTACCACCGTCGATCAGCACCCTTTTGAGGCGTACTTTGAGGATGACCGGGTCGACAACCAGTGGGAATCGTCCCGGCTTGGGGACGTCCATCCACTGATCGTCACGGCTGAAAGAGATTGGGATCTCTGACCACCGCGAGCGCTTGGTTGGCTTAGTGCTGATGGCGTTGATGCGGCGGGTCAACAGCTTTTGTTGGCGCTTGGATTCGGAGGCGATCGCTCAACCAAAAATCATGGAGACCGTCCGTGCGGGCTCCTGAAAGTCGTTTTCCACCGGAGATGCTTCGGCGTCTTCATCGTCCTTCTTGGACTTCTTCTTTTTATCATCTCGACGACGCTTGTCTTGCTAGGGATTTGCTTCCGCCTCCTTCCTCGTCTGGTTCTGCAACTGGTAACATCGACGGGTGGTGTGGTTGCTGTTAGGATGAATAATGCAGGGTTTGTCTAATACTTCCTGCAATCCCATGTTCTCTCGACCTTTTGGTCTCGAGTTTTTCTCGGTAGCCATGATCTCTTTACCCTTCCTTTTTTTGTTCCTATGACGGGAAGAGGACTTGGGCTTGTCACGATTTTCACGTGGAGGCAAACGGCGATGATCCTTTTTCTTCTTCACCTTCTCCTTGTCGGACTCTTGAGCTTTTGGGTGCAGCTGTTCCCGCTCGGCGTCCTCGGCACTGGCGAATTGTTCGGCTAAGGTGATCATCTCGCCAGGATCTGATGGCTCTTTCATCACCAGATGGCAGAACAACTCTGAAGGTTTCCGCAAGCCATCTTGAAAGATAGTCATCACGTCAGTGCTAGAGATGCTACCGATGGTGTTTCGGCGCTCGGAGAAGCGACGGATGTAGTCCCTTAGGGACTCGTCATCTCTTTGGCGTACTTGGCGCAGGTCGTGCCGAGAGGCTGGCCTTTGCCAAGTTCCTTGGTAGTTGGCGATGAAGACATCGCACAACTCTCCCTAGGAGTCAATAGAGTTCTCCGAGAGTCCGGCCAGCCAGCTGATAGCGGCCGACGACAACACTACGGGGAGGTAGTTAGCCATGACATCTTGGTCCCCTCCGGCTGCGTGAATGGCTGTGTAGTACAGCCGTAGCCATTGGGAAGGGTCGGTCTTGCCGTCGTATGGCACAACTCCCGTTGGGCAGAAGTTGCGTGGCCACACCAATCGACGAAGACGCTCGGAGAAGGCTGGAAAGCCGTCATGGCGCGAAATGTCGGTGTCGGGTCGGCTAACCCCTGGCGTACCATAACTCCGGTCAAATTGATCTCGACGACGGAGCTCACGGCGCTCGCGTTCTCCGCGGCCGCGAGAAATGGTGTTACGCACATCCCGCTCTTGGTTGATGTAGTCCCGAGCATCGCCCGAGTAAAAACTCCCATGACGCTCGCTTGGACGCGAACGTGTCGACAACCAGGGCGATCAGGGAGGCGATCTAACCGGGGAACATCTCAGTCATGGAGATGGCCTTGGCATTTGTGACCTCACAGGTGGCGCCACCTCAACAATTTGAGCAGTAGCAGCCTGGGTCATCGCTCGAGCCCTCTGAAGTTCAGGTGAATTGGGAAGGGCAGCTAGGGCCCTCTCCATGGCAAGAAGATTCACGATCGGCGTGCGGTACACGGCATGACCCTCGAAATCCATGTTGTAGGCGTCAGAGGCGCCTTGTTGCGAGGTCCCGACCGTTACACGGGCTCTCGCACGGCGTTCCGATCGAGCAGCATTGCGCTCGCGTTGATTACACTGGTGAGTACTAGACTCGACGGAGTTGGAGGGCTCATCGTTGGAGATAGCCCCCATCATCATCATGACGATGTTTGGTGAAGATGCTGGCTTGATCGATACAGCCTGGTGGTGAGGTCGCTTGGGGACGACCTTGGTGAATTGGCGCCGCTGGACCGTGCGCCCTTCGAGCCAGCAAAAATGACGTAGTTGGCGGGTGAGTCGGTGGTGAGGCTTGGTCGCTCGGACGTCCAGGAGACCATGGCGATTGTCCTAGATGGAGCTGAGTGCTCACACATCCTAGGAACCGATGATCGCACCGTTGGAGTGCACGAAGCTTTCACCCTCAACGGGGCAGTAGTAGTTAGCACCAGTTGGCGCATGCAGTCACCAACGAAAGTTAAACTTCCGAAGGTGACCATAGCACCAACAGGAACCTGGGTACTAACCTTGCAAATAACAGCCATCAAGCAGTCAGAAAACACAACCCGTTCCCCTACCTGGCGTGCCAACTGTCGTTGCGTACGAAGCGACAGTGCACACGGGGTTACCCGCAGTATGGATTTGATTAGGCTAAGGGGAAAGGTATGGATGAAACTTGATGGTTATCTCACACAAAGAGACGAAGACAGAATCTTCTAGACAGGTTTGGGCCTCTCGGAGAATAATAACCCTAGTCCTGTGTGTGTGGAGTATGAGCTTTCAGGCGTGAAATAGCCTTAAGCGTGTAAAAACTTCTGTCTAAAAAAACTTGCCCTTTCAGGCTTCCTCTTATCCCTTTATATGAGAGAGATCGAGGGTTACAAATGGTGATTAAGTGCCCTGTTAATGACCAATTAAAAGGATAAACGGTCGGTTCGTGGGCAATAACTTCCAAGATTACAGTGCTGATAACTGTCGTATTATGGAAATAAATGATAGCCTGGCAACCGTCCGAGTGCCGGTGATCGGGAGGTATTTCCCGAGTGCTGGACTCGAGAATTCCTCAGATCTCCGACCACTAGCCTCCTGAAGGATATTGACCATTGGCTGGTCGGGTTAAAACCACTCGAGAGGTAGCTCGGGATCATATCCCCGACACCTACAATATTTGATGTAATACTTCGATGTAAATTGAACAAAGTATTAATGAAGTGCGGGGTCATTTTGGACTAGTTCAGTATCAAGCTGTGAATACCGATACTGATGTCGAGGTACTCGAAGCCTCGTAGGCACTCCATCACCAGTGGGTGGTTTATGAAGTAGCTAGGGCCAAGGGCCGACTATGATTTAAAATACCGCGGGGCCCTGCTGGTGAGGTTTTAGTCGAAGTAGCTCATGAATTGTTAACTCTAGCAAAGGCAGTGTCCCTTCACAGCCCGTCATCATCCCCTGACTTGGCTGGTTTTGATAATATCATCCCTGAGGTTGTAGGAGCATAGCCCCCACGAGCGTCGGAGGTAGTTAGCGATGAAGTGCTCGATTTTTTGGCCTTCGACTCATGTCCCCCTGTGACTCGGATATAGGCCAACCTTCAGGAGGAGCGAAGGGCCCAGCGAGCGGCGAACCAGAGTCGTTCACGTAGCACCAAAGCCTCTTCAAGCTGAGGGGGTCCTCGTACCAAGAAGGGCAAGAAGAAGCGAGGACCAACTATTTCAGCGAGGGGTGCCCGCTTTCTGTTAAGTTTAGACAGTGCTTTTTCATGATGTCTTTCTTTTTGTTTGTAATCGAAGTGTACTTGATGTGGTACATCGTGTTTGCAATTTGATTCGTTCATGAATAAAGGTGTGTTTTGATGCATTATTATTCGAGGTGTACTTTAGTCGTTGTTATGTACTAAAGCTATGCCGAAGCACACTCCAAATGCATATGTACTCCTTGTTCCCCCTTGCTCTTGGCAGTTATGTGCTTTGTGAATATGTGCTACGAGCAGTGCTAATGCGCCGTAGCTGGGCTTTGAGTATGGTGTCGAGCCACATGGGTTTAGGTGAACATTCGAAGACCATCCTTCGAGTGTTCGGTCGTTTGGGACCTTAGGGGATGCATCGAGCTGTTCACTCGGAGCACCTTGGTTTTTACCTCTCCGGGTCTGGGGGCACTTTGTAGCGATAATAGTAGAGTGGATCACACAGGAATTTTTAGGGTTCATAACGAAGCCTAAAGTCAGTGCTATTAACCATACTCAGGGAGCGACCCTCGAGCATTAGGCTCCAGGCTTCACACCAGAGTGCGATGCACTCGTACGTGTGTTAGACTTTATTTGTCTCGCACCGCGTCTGTGGCTTTAGGTAGAGGAATAGGTATGCATACTATCTAACCACCGAAGCCTCATTATCATCGTGATGCGTCCATCGCTATGACAATATGCTCGGGGCTAGGTTGAATGCGAACCATCTCCCTAGGGGGATGTATATTACCTTGGTATGAAGATTGCCCTCGAGGGGCTTTTATTCAAAGGCACCTTTGCTACACAGATTTAGCATGATATTAGGCATAGTATCACTAGAGGTGCTCCGCATGTCAGGTGTGCTTTAATTCCTCTCCTTCAAGAGTGGATAGCCTAAATGAGCCTGGTCGGTTTGAGCAAAGCACAACGAAGGGCCCTTCCTATTTGTTGCTCAATTTCTGAGCGTAAGGACGCTCCAGAGAACCAGATGTCTAGGCTGTATGACGTTGGGCTTCACCTTTGGGTTGTGCCATGCCTTCGTCTGGTCTTGGTACTTCACCAGATTAGCTAGCTCAAAGCCTTGTTTCTTCTATGAGCTCTAGCGAAGCTTCTCATTCACTGTTGTCCTCCAGGAGCAATGTCCACAGTGAGCCTCCCTCAGCTCTGTAGGGGTCATTGCTTCATCGCCAAACAGTAGCTGAAAACGCATGAAGCCTATGGACTGAGCTTGGATGGTCCGAATGGACCACAAGATCTTCAGCAATTCTTCGACCCAAAGCCCCTTAGTAAGGCCCATGATCTGGCGATTGAGGCCTAACAAAATATTATCGTTGGCTCTTTCGACCGCTCTGTTGGATTACGGATACCTGACTACGGTGAAGCACAATTCGATGTCGAGGCCTTCATAGAATTCTTTCAAGGGCTCCGCATCAAACTGAGTTCCGTTGTCGATCGTCAGCTGCCTGGGTACTCCAAATCTACAAATTATATTCTGTCAAAAGAACTTCTAGATGTTCTTCGATGTTATTGTCGTCAGGGGTTCAGCTTCAACCCACTTGGAGACGTACTCAACCGCTACCACTACAAACTTCAGATTCCCTTTGGCTTGTGAAATGCTCTAATTAGATACATGCCCCATCGGGCGAGGGGCCACACTGGCGCAATGACCTAAAGCAGAGTGGGCTAGTGATGGCTTCACCTGCCGATCCACTGGTAGCTTTGGCAGGTATAAATAGGGCCTTGGCGTTGGCCATTATGGTGGGCCAATAGAGGCATGGCCGAAGTGTTTTGCCCGCAAGTGCCCGAGGCGCAACATGGCTTCCGCATAGACCTTCGTGGATTCCTCGACGTATGTCCTGTCCTTTGGTTCTTGAGATGCAGGGCAGTAAAGGCGCACAGAGGCCAGATTTGTCGAGCGGATAGCTGATGAGGCGGTAATTGTGGACCCTATGCTGCAGCCTCATGAGATCAGGGCCTTTGGGCATGATAGCTTCGTTTCGAAGCAAAGCCATGATAGGGTCTCACCAATCCTCGGCCTATACGCACAGTACTTCAGTGGGCTTCGTCATCGATGCTGATGGTATGGGCTACTCCTCGTAGAATGCTCTAGCAGGTAGTTTTTGTCCTCCGGCTACTGCTTTGGTGAGGGCATCCGCTTGCTGGTTTTTAGCCCTCGGGAAGCTTCGGATGGAGATCCATTTGAATGCGAACTCCGCCTTACGTACTTCGGCCAGATACTGGGTGAGGTCTGGATGGCGTGCTTGGAAACTCTTATCTATATTCCCAGCAATAATCTGGGAGTCTATTTTTACAATTCCCCTGGCAGCGCCTAGGGCTCATGCCTTTCGAAGGCCTAACAAGACACCTTCGTACTCAGCCACGTTATTTGTGGCTTTAAAATTTAACCTTATAGAGTACAGGGCCTTCTAGCCGGAAGGGGAAATTATTACAACGCCGGCGCTTGCACCAGAGGCTTGATAAGTTCCATCAGAATAAATAGTCCAGATACCTTCACAGGGTGCTTTCGTGGACCAGATGGCTAGAGGGGTCCACTCTACGACGAAGTCCGCGATTACTTGGGACTTGATCGTGGTGCGGGCGGTAAATTTTATACTGAAGGGGGCTAGTTCGATTGCCCACTTTCTCACTCTTCCTGTGGAATCTTTATTTCGAAGCATGTCTCCGATGTGGTATGACTTCGGCACAATAATATTATGTGTGAAAAAATAGTGCTGGAGCTTCCTCAAAGCCATGACGAGGGAGTATGCAATTTTTTTGAGCTCCGTGTACCTCATTTTGGCTCTGGACAGAGCCTTCGAGACGAAGTAAACTGGCCTTTGCACCAACTTGCCTTTGACGTCTCCTTCACAAATCAGCACTACACTCACAGCGAAGGCTATCGCTGCGAGGTACAACAATAGCCCCTCCTTCGGAAGGAGGGTGGTGAGGGTAGCCAGGTCAGCGAGGTATGCTTTGATGTTGTCAAAACTCTTCTGGCATTTGGGTGTCCATGCGAAGTCCTAGGAACCTTTTAGTACTTTAAAGATTGGTAGGCTCCGTTCAGCAGAGCGAGCGAGGGACCTGCTTAGAGTTGCGAGGCAACCTACGAGCTTCTAAACCTGCTTCAAATTTTTAGACGGTGCCATGCGCTGCAGCGTGCTAATCAAGGTAGGGCTGGCTTTGATACCTCGACTCAAAACTAAGTAACCTAGCAACTTGCTAGCTTGTGCCCTGAGGACACATTTTTCTGGATTTAGCCAAATTCCTACCCTTCGCAAGCTGTTGAAGGTCTCGGCTAGATCCTCGCTATGTACACTCTTTTTTGTATTTTTTATTACAATGTCGTCCATATAGGCTTCGACATTCCTTCCCAATTGATGGCCTAGGGCCTTTGAAATTAATTTAGAGAAGGTTGCCCCAGCATTTCTTTAGCCGAAGGGCATTCGTACATAGCAGTATACTCCCGAAGGAGTGACAAAGCTAGTCTTCTCCTCGTCCTCACCCTTGAGCCACACTTGGTGGTACCCGTTGTATGTGTCGAGGAAGCTTAGCAGCATGGAGCCAGCGGTGGAATTGATGAGCTGATCAATACGATACATGGGGGGGTCACGGGGGCATACTTTATTTAAGGAGGTGAAGTCAATACACATACGCCATTTGCCCGTGTTCTTCTTTCTTACGAATACAGGGTTCGATAGCCACTCCGTATGGCTGACCTCCCGTATGACCCTAGCACAAAGCAACTTCTCTACCTCAGCCTTGGCTAGACTTGCCCTTTCCAATAACAACTTCCATAGCTCTTGGCACACGGGCCTGGCTTGGGGGTTCACCAGAAGGGACTGCTTGATGAAGCTTCGATAGACTATGAGAATGTCCTCATCCATCCAATCGAAGACATCTAGGTTGCTCCATATAGTGCCTTCAAGCGAAGCCATATCTTCTGGAGCTAGACTGTCTCTTAAATGTATGGGATACCTGAGGCCCCCTTTGACAAGTACCTTTGTGATGACCTCTCCATCTGAGCGAGGCTTAACTACGGTCCCTCAGGCTGCTTCTAGAGGATGGTTTGCTTCTCCTAGGTGGGACTGTACAGAGTGCACCTGGTGGGCTTCGAATTGCGTGGCGTGGCCGTACTCGACCTTTTGTGTGATGCTTTGGTCGCCCAGCACGGAGAGCACTTCCCCCTACGTGGGTAATTTCATGTAGAGGTAGTTGTGGTGTGCCATAGCCCCGATCTGGTTCAAGGTGGCCCTTCCAAGGATGGCATTATATACGTAGGGGGCATTGATGATGTCAAAGATGACTTCTTCTACTCATAGGATGTTGCCTTCGCTAAAGGTCACTTGAAGACCAATCTGGCCTACGGCTTCGAGGGGTGGCCCATTGAACCACTGAAGAAGCCTTGCAACAGGGAGGAGATGGCCCCTCAGGATGCACAGTTGGTTGAAGGCGTGCATGAAGATGATGTCAACAGAGCTCCCTCCATTGACGAGGATGCAACACACTTTAGTGCCGGCTATGTCGGTGGTGATGACGAGGGGGTCGGCATGAGGGAACTTGATCCCCACAGCATCTTTGGCTGTGAAGGTAATGGGCACATGGACCTAGTCTAGCATTGGGGAGGCTGACGCTGAAGTCCCAATATGCCCTATCTCAGGAGCATAGTCATGCCGCTGGGGCTTTGAGAGGTTCCTGAGGGCTCCCCCTCTAGAGATAGGGAGCACGATCCTCTTTGCAGGCTCCGCAACATCTTTCTGCTCCTCTAGAGATAGGGAGCACAATCCTCTTTGAGGGCTCCCACAGGTGGCCTCACCCCACCCCCTCAGTCGCACCACTAGCCCTGCTAGAGCTTCCTAGGATTGGGCCCATCGATGACTAGCACTTCATTGTGGAAGTGCTTTCTACTCCTTTTTGATTCTAGAGCTCTAGGCTCCGTGTACGCTAGCTTCGGGGGGCTCGGGGCCCATGCTTCCAGGCCTTGCACTTGGGTGATGGTGGCACTTCTTTGGAGCTGCCCTTCTTCAGAACGGGCATGCTCCTCAAAGTATTTCATAAGCTGGGACACCGAAGATATGGTCGGCTTCCTATGAAGCTTGTCGAGGAGGCCTAGGTGAGTGATGCCTTCGTGAGCTGCATCGACCACCGACGATGTCGAAAGACCCTTTATTTGTGACTTCGTGTAGGCGAAGCGCTGGAAATATTGGCGGAGGGTCTCTTTGGGATGTTGCCACAAAAGTCCGCTAATAATTGCTCGTGAATTTCTTCTGCAGGTGCTCCTAGGACTTCATGGAGCCGGGCTTGAGGGACCAGAACCACCGAAGGGCTATGCCTTCGAGGGCTAAGGAGAAGCATTTAACCATCGTATCCCTCTTGCCTCCGCTGGCCTCAATGGCGAGGGCATAGGAGCAGGTGAACTCATCAGGGTCTGAATCCCTAGACTACTTTGGTAGCTTCACAGCCTAGAACTTCAGGTGGAAGCGGACCATTTGAAGGTTAGGGTAGAGCGGCAACCTATCATCGAAGGAGGCATTTTTCCTCCGCTCTTGAGGTTTGTGGTCGCCATGGTCACTTAAGGTGACAATGGTTGGTCTCGAAGGGTCTTTGGGGACTTCTAGGGCATGTGCCTGGTTGGCTGCACTTTGACGCCATCATAAGACTTCTGCCTTCAGCGAGGCCAGCTCGGAGGCCTGCGCATCATCAAAGGCTCCGCTTCCTCCAGAGTACCCTCCTAGCTCCTGTGATCGGTTGTAATCGATTTGCAGTGCCCTCAGAGGTGGCAGGGTGCTCATGCATAGGGGCGCTGTTGCTTCTAACGGGACAGGCACCGGAGGGGCCACAGTGGGGCCCATAGGCCGAGAAGTGTCATTCATTGAATGGAGGACCATGGTGTGCTCCTCGGTCCCTAGAGCGGTGCTCACCATTGGAAGGCTGCGGTGTGCTCCGCAGCCCCAGAGTGGTGTTCCCTGTCGGGAGGACTATGGTGTGCTCCATAGCCCCTAAAGTGGTGTTTGCCGTCGGGAGGTCCACTAGGCCTCGTAGGTCTTGTGCGCCAGCCATGGCTAGTGGGTGCTCTGGACGCAACGAGGCCTTTGAAACTCGAGAGGACCTCTCAGGGGGGACTGTACTTTTGCTTTTCTTTGGAGGCGTAACTCGAAGAATTGTGGTAGAGAGGCTAACTTAGAACTAGGCTCCCCATGGACGGCGCCAACAGTTGGCGTAATCCAGTAATACGCAACAGGTTTTTAGTGTTAGAACCTCAAAGGATTCGAACTCTGCCCGAGGCCTTTGCAATGGATAATAACCTTCATGCAGGAGTAGTATTGATTAATACTACCAGAGTTTGGTCCCCTCCCCCTTGCAAGGGGGAGGGTATTTATAGACACGGTAACAACAGGGTAATACTAGTTTACCCCCTACATACAGTTGACTATAACAGTATTACACAGTGAATTACATAGGGGCAATTTAGTAACACTCTGTATGAACACGACAAGACACATATCTTGTCGGAGGGGACGGGGAGCCCACGGTTTCGACATCACCTCCAAGTGGTTTCAAACCATGTAGTCCCTTCAGCAGAGGGGACATTGTAATGACAAGCGGTTCCATGCCTTCAAGCCTTCGGAGGGTCCACTGATAAATAGAGTGAAACAACGGCTTGAGCCTTTAGTGGGGACTTCGAAGTTCTGATTATCATTGCCTTGTTAGGGCAAAAGTATTTTTTCTTAATAGATTGTATGATAAATTACCCACAAAATAACCTATCCCCACCGTTCGTCACCCGTACCTATCCCTCACACGATGCCCCAACTCCTCCCTTTCCCTACCTCTTAGTACTAAAGTGGTGGCAGTAGCAGCCTATGGCGAAGCGGCAGCAGCGTCCCTCGTTGGTGGTGGCGGCGATGACTCTCCCCTGCCGTGACATTACTTCATCTTGTACTCCATCGTACTATTGTTTCTTCACTCTGTTCAAGGATGGTCAGCAGATGGGACAAGCCAACCTCACCGACTAATAAATTCAAACGCCATCATAGGGAACGGTTCCTCTGTAGTTGACTCCACAGTGACTTTATCACTAACATGTGGGCCCTTACACCATTAATCCCACATGTTGGTGAGAATGTAACTAATAGTGCCTTCTGGCTTATCCATAGTTTGGTTGGGCGCATGTAGCCGCCATCCTTAACGAGATGACATCATTGGGTTAAACATCCTCCGCCCACTCAGATCCAGCTGCTATGCTTAATTATCCTCTAATTATGCTCATGTGCAGCACTAATTGTCGGTGAATCACCGAGCAATCCACCCAATGGGGTACCCGAGGTGGTGATTAGATGTGTGTAAGGGAAGTACAATTCCTTCAAACCCGATGGTCGACTCTAGAGCACAAGAGCCAAGATTTATATTGGTTCGGGTCTCTCGGAGGATAATAACCCTACGTCTAGTGTTTTGGCGTATAACATGGTGGTGGAGCTTACAATACGATGCAATTAAGCTATGGAGACTTAAGGCATTGAAAGCAAGAAAAATATGATGATGCCAGATATCTAGATGATCTGTCCGTAGGTGTGCCTCACCTCCTTTATATACTCAGGAGGTGAGCCCAACAATCCAAGACTCTATCCCGAGTCGATCTAAGGTTGCCTACTGAACTCGAGTGCTAAATTCTTTATTACAAGGATTCTGGTAAAAACATATCTTCTTATACCATATTTGGAGTCTAGTCACTCGATAAGAACTTAACCTTCCTTATCGGATCAGAATCCCCCTCCATGGGCCCTACCGGATGGCAATACTGGATTTAACCTGCTCTCGGTCTAGACTAATAAGCCTAATGGTGGGGTACCTAGGGGTCACATCCCTGACAGCTTGGTTGAAAAAATCTTTAATTAAACAAGCTGGGAGGAGCTCTTCTTTAATCTAAAACCTTGAAGTTTCTGCTGAATTCCGATGGTCTTGAAAAAAGCTTCGATTTCTTTCTTTTGTGTGAGGTGCACTATATAGGTGCATCCACATGGTGTAGCCCCCGAGCCTCGAGCTAAATGAAAGGGTCAGAAAATAATCTATAAGAAAAGCCTTCTGGAACTTCTTATCTCTTGGCAAGTAGTCGGTGAGGTCGATGAGAAAATATGCTCGACTGCGGGTGTTAAGCCCAAAGGCTTACCCCTTCCCATCCCAGCGGCGTGCCTGGGGGAGGGAAGTAGTTGGCGAGCTCGGTGGAGAAACAACGTCGTGAGGTCGATGAGTGCCTGAACACAATTTATTGACAACAGAAAAAAGTTATCTTACAAAATATTGTTAGGCGTAAAATCGACGGAGGTGCTCAATGTTCCATAAGTTTGGTACTGCTTGTCTGTCTTCTTGTATTAACCTTAGGCCTCTGGTCTTGTTACTTCGGTGATGAT
>KE371701.1:180743-199850 GCA_000418225.1 Zizania latifolia | reverse complement strand
TTTGTGCATCCCAATGGTCTAATGTACCCGGCGAAGTACCAAGTCACCGACCTTAAAACTTTTGCTTTGTACATTGCGGTCGTGACAACATTGAAGTGCCTGTTGATACTGATGTACTTGCACTGCGGCTACTATTCGGGCTTCTTCGATGGAGTTGTTATCTTTGGCCATGATTTGCTCTGCTGTTCTTTCGTCGTAGTGCTAGACTCAAGGGGATTTGTGCAGCATGTCGCTTGAGAGAATTGCCTCAGAGCCGTAGACAAGGAAGAAGGGTGTCCGTACCATGCCTCTGTTTGGCTATGTGCGGAGCCCCCAGAGTACTGTGGGGAGTTCCTAGAGCCACCTCCCGGCATACTTTTGTAAGGAGTCAAAGATTCAAGCTTTTAGACCTTGAAGGATCATTCCGTTGGCATGCTCATATTGCCCATTGGCTCAAGGATGCACGACTGATGCATACTTGACCTCGATCAGTCTTTCTTCATAGAAGTCCCAGAAATCATTTATTGTGAACTAAGTCCTAAGGTCGGTTATGATTTAGTTCGAGACACCAAACATATAGGTTATTCCTTTGATAAATTATGCTGCTTTTTTGGCTGTGCAATTTTTTAGTGGCATCACTTCTATCCACTTGGTGAATTTATCGATGGCCACTAGTAGCTGACCGATTCCTTAGGGAGCCTTCTAGAAGGGGCCAACCATATCAAGCCCCTAGCAAGCGAAGGGCCAAGTTGGTGGGATTGTTTGATGGGCTTGAGCCGGTAGGTGACTTTGCTTGGTGAAGAACTGACAACCGTTACACTTTTTGACTAACTCCTTGGCATCATTGTTGGTCATCGGCCAGTAAAAGCCTGATCGGAAGGCCTTTTCGACCAATGCTCTGGCCCTAGCATGATTGCTGCATGCTCCCATGTGGACTTCGTTAAGGATCTGGGGTCTTTCGCTTAGCAGGATGCACTTTTGAAGTACCTTTGTTAAGGCTACACGCTTATACAACTTATCCCCGATGACCACATATTGCTTGCTTCACCATGCCAAGCACTCTGCTAGGATTTTGTTTTCTAGAGTTGTGCCTTTTAAGATGTGCTAGATGATGGTCTGCCGCTAGTCGTCAATATCTTCAACCATGGCGATGATTATCAGTGGGCTATCGGCCTGGTGCTCGTCGTCTTTGATTGATGGTTTGGTAAGCTCTTGAATAAACATGCCCTTGGGAACCATCGCTCGAGAGGACCCGAGGCACGCTAGGGCGTCGGTTGACGAGTTATCGTTGCGGGTGATATGGTGAAACTCTAGGCCAAAAAACTTGCCTTCGAGTTTTCAAACCTCGGCACAGTAGGCATCCATCTTGTCGCTGGTGCAAGACTAGTCCTTGTTTACCTAGCTGATAGCTAGCTTAGAGTCTCCGTAAACCATGAGTCGCTTCACCCCGAGCGATGCTGCTATCCGGAGGCCATGTATCATGGCCTCGTACTCGGCCGCATTATTGGAAGCTTTAAATAGTAGCTGTAGTACGTAACACAACTCTTCCCCTTTTGGAGATATAAGGAGAATTCCTGCGCTGGCCCCATCTATGTTTAGGTAGCCATCGAAGTACATCGTCCAATACTCCTTTTCTTCTCGGCTTGGGGGTAATTGGATCTCAGTCCACTCAGTGATGAAGTCAGCTAGAGCTTGCGATTTAATGGTAGTGCGGGATCGGAACTCTATTGTATATTCCCCTAGCTCAATGGCCCACTTTACGAATCACCCGGTTGCATCATAATTGTGGAGTATGTTGCCTAGAGGGTATTCTGTGACTACCATGATTTTGTGGGCTTGGAAGTAATGCTTCAGCTTCTAGGAAGTGAGCAGGATGGCATAAAGAAGCTTCTGTACTTGCGGATACCTTGCTTTTGATAGGCCAACGACTTCTGAGATGAAGCATACTGGCCTTTGGACTAGCAAAACATGTCCCTCCTCAGGCCACTTGACTACCACTGTCGTGCTGACGACGTTAGTCGTGGTTGCGATATAGAGGAGAATGACCTCTTCTGGATTCGGAGCTGTAAGGACGCGGGCGAGGTCAAAAATTTCTTCAGTGCCAAAAATGCCTCGTCGGCCTCGGCTGACCATTGGAAATTTTCCTCTCTTTTCAACAATTTGAAGAAAGGAGCTCCCCTTTCTCCCAGTCGAGAGATGAATCTCCTAAGGGCCGTCATGCCACTCATAAGTTTCTGAACTTTTTTGGCGTTATTGGGTTTCTCCATCTTCATTATTACAGCTATCTTATCTGGGTTGGCCTCGATACCCCAATTGCTGACGATGAACCTGTGTAATTGCTCTAATGGTACCCCAAAAACACATTTATCAGGGTTGAGCTTTCATCAGAACTTCCGCAAGTTCTTGAATGTCTCGGCGATGTCGTTAATGAGGTTATCTTCTTCCTTGAACTTTATGACCGTGTCGTAGACATAGGCTTCGACGTTACGGCTGATTTGATCCGAGAGACATCGCTGGATGTCTCGCTGGTATGTTGCCCCTACGTTTTTGAGCCCAAATGACATGGTGGTATAACAATATGCTCCAAAGGGCATGATGAAAGATGTTTTCTCCTAGTCTTCTTCCTTGAGGCCGATCTAGTGATACTCGGAGTAGCAGTACAGAAAACATAGGAGAGAACACCATATTATTAAGTCGATGACTTGATCTATCCGAGGCAATTCAAAGGGGTCCTTTGGGTAGTGCTTATTCAGGTCGGTGTAGTCGACGCACATTCGCCATTGGCCTGTCTTCTTTATTACCAAGACAGGGTTGGTGAGCCACTTTGTGTGGTAGACTTCATGAAGAATCCTGCTGCTAGGAGGCAGGTGATTTCAGCCTTGATCGCCTCTTTCCTATCCTGTGCAAACCTCCGTAGGTTCTACTTTATTGGCTTGGCGGTTTAGTATGTTGGGGAACGGGTAGGCTACGCTAGCATAAAACAAAACTTTTCTACCCCGTTCAACCTAGAAACCATGCGAGTAATGGGATCAAGGATTGTTACCTCTAGTCGCGAGACGTGCTAGAGCAGCGGAAGAAGAGTTGGAGAAGCGCGCCCTCGATCAACTCTACCTAACTTTGTCTAAGCTTTGTCCAATCGTCGGCGGCGAAGACGATGCAGCCTTACGTTCCTTGCATCGAGATGATCAACACTGCAATTGCATCAGCGCCTCTACGGTATCCACATGTATAGGGATGGGATCGCCTCACATCGAGGGAAGAAGCAACCACAGTAGGTGCAGCCAGGAGAGAGGTGGCGGCTAGGGTTTGGGTAGGGGCGAAAGCAACAGCAGCCTTTCTGTCCTAGCCCCTCCTCTCCTTATATAGAGCCCTCTGATGGGCCTTTAATCAGTATTATAGCCTAACAGATCTAATCTGTTTGTCTGGCCCAGAAGTTCTGGTCTAGGCCCAAAAATTCTAAAAATAACCTTCTGTACGAATTTATTTCTGTCTGGAACTTCCGGTCCAACCGGAACTTCTGGCCCCAGAACTTCTAGTCCAACCAGAACTTCCGAAAATAACATTCTGTATCGAATTTATTTCTACCCAGAAGTTTCGATTCTACCTGGAACTTCCGGTTCATCCAGAATACATCTCTTAGGCAGGCCCGAAACTTTCGGTTCCTCTAGAAACCAAAATTGGGGCTAGTCCGGAACCCGGAACTTCCGGCCTCAGACCTGAACTTTTTGTTCTCCTAGAGTTCTCTTGGGCATATTTCCATCAATCTTCCATTTGCATAAGAGTCAATTCTTACAAGCTTTAAATCCCATCTCCTTAAGCCTGTGACCCGATAGGTTCATTTGTAATCGGTCGCTACCCGGAAACCTTTTCTGGATCATAGATCAATAGCGGTACCTAGCAGTACATACTGACCCCCGAATACATACAAAAGATCATATCAACTGAATCTTGATATACTCACGCACCAATCCCTTTACCACACGACATCAGTCAAGCTCAAGGCAAGATTCGTGTCACCCTTGTAATAGCTCGACACTTCACTCGATCAAGTAGTGGATTCATCATGATTAACTCTTTAATCATAGTGGCATGGCTAAGCACTTTCTCAATCCAACTATCTCGAGGGGCCCAGAGACGTCTCTCCCGTTATATAGGAGGGGTAAATTCCATATTGATCGCTCACATTCCAAGACATGTTTCATAACATACCCGAAAGCAACCTTTATAACTACCCAGTTACGGAATAGCGTTTCGAAGCCCATAAGTGTGTTACTACACATTCTAGAATCAATGACGATCTCAGGTCAAAGGATCGACAAAACCTTTAGGCTGTGTCATGTACACATCCTCGTTTAGGTTTCTATTAAGGAAAGTCATTTCGATATCCATTTGTCATATCTCATAGTCATAATATGCGGCAATTGCTAGGACGATCTGGATAGACTTTAGCATTGCGACCGGTGAAAATGTTTCATTATGATCAACACTTTGAATTTGCCTGAAACCTTTTGCCACCAATTATGCCCTATAGATATGAACATTTCCATCAATGTCTATCTTTTTCTTCAAAATCCATTTACACTCAATAGTTTTGACATCATCAGACGGATCGACCAAGTTCTAAATTTGATTTTCTCACATGGATTCTAACTCGGATCTTATGGCACCAAGCCATTTCTCAGAGTCTGGACTCATCACCGCTTCCGAGTAGATCTTAGGTTTATCATTGCCCAACAATAATATGTCATGCTGCCCCGTGGTTAGAAACACAACCCACTCAGGTGCACGACTAACCCTTTCTAACCGACGTGGGGCTGATGTCTTGACAACAGGTTCTGCAACATCTTGCATATCAAGTTGTGGTTCAATAGTTGCTAAAACACTTTTGAGTGGTTCCCGAACTTCTTCGAGTCGCACCATGCTCCCACTAACTCCTTTCGAACGAAACTCTTTCTCAAGAAAGACACCATTCCGGGCGACAAACACTTTGCCTTCTTCCCGGTTGTAGAAGTAATATCCTTTGGTTTCCCTAGGATACCCTAGAAAGAAGCATTTATCAGATTTGGGAGTGAGCTTATCAGACGTCAAACGTTTTACATAGGCCTCACAACCCCATATTTTTAGAAAAGACAACCCGGGACGTTTTCTAGTCCATATCTCATATGGCGTCCTCTCTACAGATTTAGATAGAACCCTGTTCAATGTGAAAGCAGCAGTTTCTAGAGCATATCCCCAGAAGGACAACGGAAGATCAGATTGACTCATCATTGACCAGATCATATCTAACAAAGTTCGGTTCCTCCGCTCGGACACTCCATTCCATTGAGGCGTGCCCATGGAGTTAGCTATGAAACGATTCTACATTGCTTTAGATGATCAATAAACTCATGGCTCAAATATTCACCTCCATGATCCGATCGCAGAAATTTAATTGTCTTACCTATATGATTTTGTAACTCATTCTAGAACTCCTTGAACTTTTTAAAGGATTCCGACTTATGCCTCATTAAGTAGATGTAACCAAATCTACTAAAGTCGTTGGTAAAAGTGATGAAGTACTGAAAACCACCTCTGGCCATATTCATTCGCCCTCTCACTTTGACCAGTGAAAGGCGTCTTAGTTATTTTGCCAAGTAAACAAGACTCATAAGTATCAAATGATTTGAAATCAAATGACTCCAGAAGACCATCTTTATGGAGGTTCAGCATACGTTTCTCATTTATATGACCTAAACAATAATGCCAAACAAAAATAGGATTCAAATCATTAAGCCAATGTCTCTTCGTATTAATGTTATAAATAGGTATATCCTCAGGATTCAGAATATATAATCCATTCAACAATAGACAAGTACCATAGAGCATACCATTCAAAAATATCAAACAACACTTATTCTTTATTATGAATTCATAACCATCTTCCTCCAAACATGAAGAAGAGATAATGTTTCTGCCCAAGGCAGAAATGTAATAACAATTATTCAATTTCAAAATTAATCCTGAGGATAGCGATAAAAAAAAAACACAGACGGCCAACGCATCAACTCTTGCACCATTGCCGACACACACATCCAATTTGCCTCTTGCACACTTCCTTGTCCTATTCAGTCCCTGCAATGATTTGCAAGTGTGAATCATTGATCCGATATCAAATACCCTTGAATCACTTGGACGAGTAGCAAAATTAATTTCAATAACATTTATACCTCAAGTGGAAGTCTTACTTCCCTTCTTCTTGAGTTCTTTCAAGTACAACTTGTAGTTCCTCCACCAATGACCAATCTTATGGCAGTGGTGGTAAGTGTTAGAAGTAGTAGGGCCAACCTAGGACTTTCTAATAGGTTTAGGCTTAGAGCTCAAGATCTCATCTGAAGCTTTAGCCTTACCCTTGCATTTTCTCTTCTTGCTGTCCTTCTAAACCATCATCACATGACTAAAGCTTTTCTTAATGCTTTCCTCAGCAGTGTTTAGCATCCCATGCAATTCAGCCATGCTTTTCTCCATACTATTCATATGAAAGTTCAAGATGAATGGCTCGAAGCTCGTAGGGAGCAATTGGACAATCACATCCGTAGCCAACTCTTGGCCAAGGGGAAAACCATGTTTTTCCAAGCTCTCAATGTAACCAATCATCTTGATCACATGAGGACTGACTGGACTGCCTTCTGCCAACCTGCACGCAAATAAGGACTTTGAGGTGTTGTACCTCTCGGCTCGAGTTTGGTTCTCAAACATGCCTTTGAGTCCCATGATCATATCGTAGGCATCCCTATTCTCATATTACTTCTGAAACTCAGAGGAGATACAGACAAACATGAGACATCTAACATCAATTGAATTATTGACGTGCTTCTCAGAAGCCCTCCGATCCGTGGCTGATGCATTATCAGCTGGTTCATGAGGATGGGGCTCCTCTAAAACATATTCTCTTTTCTCTTGTTTGAGAACAATTCTCAAGTTTCTATGCCAATCAATAAAGTTTGTTTTAGAAAGCTTTTCCTTTTCAAGAATTGATCGCAAATTAAAACTAGAAGTGTTGCTAGCTGTATTTGTCATGATCTACAACAAAATACAGGTTTTAGCACTATGCTATGTGAATCTTCTATCAAATGAAAGATGCTCCACTACATGATATACAATCATTTTCCCTCTTACGACATGTATTGGGACATGATCCATATACAACAAACTTTTAGTGTGCTTTGGCATCACTGCTAGAAAATTAGTGACATAGGTAAGCAACCACTTGCTAATCACATCCCTATGTGACTCTTGTTCATTGCGGTGGCATCCAATGACTCGATGCCCAACTCCATGCCCAAAGCCCAAAACCATTTTGATAGCTTTGTTTGGCAGACCTACCATGTAATGATAAAAGATGTCCCACATCTACCCTAACTGGTTAAGATAAAAGATGGCACCCTGGTTTGGCAGACCTACCATGTAATGATCAAAAACCTTCGTAGTTGCAGCTATTGGAAAGGGCATCAATGACTCTTAATTTTCTGAGGGAAACTATTCTAACATGAAAATGATGCCTACCACATACAAAACATGAAAGAATAGTATGACAGGAACGTAAGTAAACATCACAGGCAATCATATTAACTGTGACATAGTATGGTCCTTCTCACATGTTGATCTCCATCTCCACGGTTCTTGTCCTTCGAGTCATCACGCTTGAAGCCTTCATGATCTTGTATGAGTCTATTACATCTAATAGCACTATACAAATTACATGAGAAGAAGCTTCACATGTCGACACATAGGTCGTACAACAATAGAATAGCCTTGTGCTGTAATTAACCATGACACGCAGGCCATAAAAATTACATGCGTGCATCAACATCACAAGGCCATACTAGTCACAACATTTTCTGCAAAAACAAGTTAGGCGTTGAATCTATGCGTGACTAAAAAGTGGATCCGGAACTTCCGAAATCACCCTTCTGAATCAAATTTATTTTGGTCTGGAACTTCCGGGTCAAACCCAGAACTTCCAAAAATAACCTTCTATACGAAAATTATTTCGGTCCGGAAGTTCTGGCTGGAGCCCAGAACTTTCGAAAATCTGACGCAAGAACAATAGATCTAATCTATTTTCACCACATATCATCTATATGTGTATGATCCAGATCGAACAATACGCACGTAGGCTCTGATACCACTGTTGGAGAACGGGTAGGCTACGCTAGAAAAATAAAACTTTTTCTACCCCGTTCAACCCAGGAACCATACGAGTAATGGGATCATGGATCATCACCTCTAGTCGCAAGACGCGCTAGGGCAGCGGAAGAAGAGTTGGGAAAGCACGTTCTCTATCAACTCCGCCCAGCTCCGTCCGTTCCTCGGCGATGAAGATGATGCAGCATTGCGATCCTCACATCAAGATAATCAGCACCGCAATTGTAGTGGCGCCTCTACGGTATCCACACGTACAGGGACGGGATCACCTCACACTGGTATGCTACTATCGCTCTTGAGGTTAGGGGAGATACAACCACAGTAGGTCCGGCCAGGGGAGAGGTGGCGGCTAGGGTTTGGGGAGGTCCAACTACCAACAACCTTTTGCACCCTAGCCTCTCCTCTCCTAATATAGAGCCCACTGATGGGCTTTTAATCAACATTAAAGCCTTCCAGATTTAATCTGCATGTTCAGCCCAGAAGTTCCGGCCGAGGCCCGGAACTTCTGAAAATAACATTCTATATCGAATTTATTTTGATCTGGAAGTTTCGGTTGGACCGGAACTTCTGAACCAGGAACTTTCAGTCCAACCAGAACTTCCAAAAATAATATTCTGTATTGAATTTATTTCGACCCGAAAGTTCCGGCTGAAGCCCAGAAATTCTGGTTCGTCCAGAATTCACCTCTAGAGTAGGCTCGGAAGTTCCGGTTTAACCAAAACTTTCGGTTCCTCTAGAACTCGCCACCAGGGTGGGCTCAGAAGTTCTGATCCAACCAGAACTTCTGGTTCCTCCAGAACTTGTCTCTAGGGCATATTACCATGACAGGAGGACCTCATAGGGCAGGAGATTAGAAATCTCTGCCGATAGGCTTCAGAGGCCTCCACCTTGCACCGATAGGCCGAGATAGCGGCCAACGCATTGAGGGGTGAGCTCCGATAGGAGCATGAAGCCCGAGCCATGGAGCCATGCTTTTCACCATGCTGTTCATATGAAAGTTCAAGTTGAATGGCTCGAAGCTCGTAGGGGGCGACTAGAGAATTACATCCGTAGGCAACTCTTGGCCAAGGGGAAAACCAAGTTTTTCCAAGCTCTCAATGTAACCAATCATCTTGATCACATGAGGACTGACTGGACTACCTTCTGCTAACTTGCATGCAAACAAAGACTTTAAGGTGATGTACCTCTCGGCCCGTGCTTGGTTCTCAAACATGCTTTTGAGTCCCACGATCATATCGTAGGCATCCTAGTTTTCATATTGCTTCTGAAGCTCAGAGGACATACAGACAAGCATGAGACAACTAACATCAATTAAATCATTAGCATGCTTCTTATGAGCCCACCGATCCGTAGCAGATGCATTATCAGCTGTTTCATCAGGATGGGGCTCCTCTAGAACATATTCCTTTTTCTCTTGTTTGAGAATAATTCTCAAGTTTCTATGCTAATCAATAAAGTTTGTTCCAGAAAGCCTTTCCTTTTCAAGAATTGATCGCGAATTAAAACTAGAAGTGTTACTAGCAGTAGGTGCTATGATCTACAATAAAAATACAAGTTTCAGCACTATGCTATGTAAATCTTCTATCAAATAAAAGATGCTCCACTATATGATATAGTATTGTTTTCCCTCTTACGACATGTAGTGGGACAAGATCCATATTCAACTAACTTCTAGTGAGCTTTGGCATCACTGCTAGAAAATTAGTGACATTGGTAAGCAATCACTTGCTAATCACATTCCTATATGACTCTTGTTCATTAGGGTGGCATCCAATAAACATCACAGGCAATCGTATTAACTGTGACATAGTATGGCCCATCTCACATGATGATCTCCATCTCCACAGTTCCTGTCCTTTGGGTCATTACGCTTCAAGCCTCCATGATCTTGTATCAGTCTTTTACATCTAATAGCACTATACAAATTATATTAGAAGAAGCATCACATATCGACACGCAGGTCGTACAACAATAAAATAGCCTTGGGCTGTAATTAACCATGACACGCAGGCCATAAAAATTACACACATGTATCATATACTTCACAAGGCCATACCAGTCACAACATTCTCTACAAAAACAAGTTAGGCATCGAATCTATATGCGTGACTAAAAAGTGGATCCAGAACTTCTGGCTCAAGGCCCAAAACTTCCGACCGAAGCCCGGAAGTTCCAGTTCAAAGCCCGAACCTTCCGAAATCACCCTTCTGCATCGAATTTATTTTGGTCTGGAACTTTCGGCTCAATGCCCGGAACTTCTGAAAATAACCTTCTGTACGGAATTTATTTCTGCTCGGAACTTCCAGTCCAATCGGAACTTCCGAACCCAGAACTTTCGGTCCAACCGAAACTTCCAAAAATGACGTTCTGTACCGAGATTATTTCAGCCCAAAAGTTCCGGCTAGAGCCCGGAACTTCTGAAAATCTGACACAAGAACAATATATCTAATCTATTTCCACCACATATCACCTATATGTGTGATCCAGATCAAACACTACGGACGTAGGCTCTGATACCACTATTGGGGAACGGGTAGACTACGCTGGCATAAAACAAAACTTTTCTACCCCGTTCAACCCAGGAACCATATGAGTAATGGGATCATGGATCGTTACCTCTAGTCACGAGACACGCTAAGGCAGTAGAAGAAGAGTTGGAGAAGCGTATCCTCGATCCACTCCGCCCAGCTCCGTCTAATTGTCGGTGGCGAAGACGATGCAGCCTTGCAATCCTCGCATCGAGATGATCAGCACCGCAAATGCAGCAGCGCCTCTACGGTATCCACATGTATAGGGACGGGATCACCTCACGCCGGTATGCTAGTACCACATGCGAGGTTAGGAGAGAAGCGACCATAGCAGGTGTAGCCAAGAGAGAGGTGCTGGCAATGGTTAGGGTAGGGGCGAAAGCAACAGCAGCACTTTCGTCCTAGCCTCTCCTCTCCTTATATAGAGCCCTCTGATGGGCCTTTAATTAGTATTAAAGCCCAACAGATCTAATCTGTTCGTCTGGTCTAAAAGTTCTGGTCTAGGCCTAGAACTTCTGAAAATAACATTCTGTATGAATTTATTTCTGTCCAGAACTTCTGGTCCAACCGGAACTTCCAAAAATAACATTTTGTATCGAATTTATTTCGACCGAGAAGTTCCGATTCCACTCGGAACATCCGGTTCATCTAGATTACATCTCTCAGGCAGGCCCAAAACTTCCGGTCCAATCAAAACTTCTGGTTCCTCAAGAAACCAAAACTGGGGCTTCTGGTCGAACCGGAACTTCTGGTTACACCAGAACCCAAAACTTTCGGTCTCAGACCAGAACTTCTGGTTCACCCAGAATTCTCTTGGGTATATTTCCATCATAGTATTCATGGAGTTCATGCTCGATCAGCTCCCGAGGAACCCCAGGCATGTCGGAGGGTTTCCATGCGAAGATGTCCATGTTATAGCACAGGAAGCTGACGAGCATGATTTCCTATTTGGGGTCGAGCCCTACCCTAATGGTTGCTGTCTTCGATGGGTCAGCCTCAGAGAGGATGATCTTCTTGGTGCTCGAGGGTGCGGTGAAGATCCCTGAGGAGGATGGTGCTTTAGCTGGTACCTCTGAGGCTTTGGAGGTATCCGCTCGGACTTGCCTAAGGGTTTCCTCCATGCGAGGAGATAGGTCGACGGCCTCAGCTAGGACAAGACTATCTTTCTCGCACGTACAAGAAGTGTCAATGTTTCTCCGCACAGTAATGACTCCGTTAGGACCCAGCATCTTGAGTACCAGGTATGAATAGTGTCCAAAAGCCATGAACTTGGCTATGGAGGGTCTTTCGAGGATGGCGTGGAACGGGATGTCATGTTCTACAACCCAGAATGTCAAATGCTAGATCCTGTAATTATCCCGAGAGCTGAATGTGACTAGCAAGGTGATCGAGCCGAGAGGTACCGAGCCTTGTTCGAGTATAATGCCATAGAATGGAAAGTTATCCTCCTTTTGGAGGTTGTCGACTGATATGCCGAGGTTAATGATGGATTGGCAAAAAAGGATGTCCAACTCGCTCCCAACATCGATCAGGACTCACCTCATGTGCACTTTAAATATTCCTGGGTCAACAACTAGTGGCCATCGCCTAGTTTTCAGGACATTGATCCACTGATCATCCCAGTACTTCCGACCACCATAGTTGTTGAACCTCCTCGAACCTGATGGCATTGATCCACCAGTCCCAAATCTTCTATTGCCTCTTGGTCTCGGCTTTTGTGGGACCCCTAAAGACGATGTTAACCATCTTGTGAGGTTCTTAGAAGTCATTGTTGTCCTAGGGTCGATTATCTTTCCATGGAGCATCATCATCATCTCGGTGTCGCCTGCTTTGGCTGGGATTATTTCGAAATTCCTTGACCAGTGCATCTTGCAAGGAATAGCATTTATGCATGGTATGATTGCTTTTAGGATGGAACGGGTAGGGCTTGTCTAGCTTTTCCTGCATAGCTTCGTCTTCCTAGCATCTTGAACTGTAGGCTGCCGCTATAGTTCTCTCTATCTTTCTTTTCTGATCTTGCTTGCCTCTGAAGGATCTTGGTTGATCGTCCTCTCATCGAGGGGACCAAGGGCGATCTTCCCTAGTTCGGTGAGACTGGCTCTCGTGGCATGAACACTCTATCTTTTCCCTTCGAGCGTCTTCACTATCGGTGTACCTTTTTGCAATAGACCGGCTCTCGTGGCGTGAATGCTCTATAGTCTTTGGTTTCATTCTTATGAGGGCCCCGTGTAGCACAGAAGTGTGGTGTAGGGCGTCGATGAAATAGTTAATAATGTTACGCTCCTCGACGTCCACGATGGTGGTCCTCTTTTCGAAGAACCTCTAGATGAAGTTTCAAAGTGACTCATCTTCTTTTTGCCGTAGTTGCTATAGGTCATATCGAGTCCTGGGTTTCTGCCAGGTGCCCTGGTAGTTGTCGATAAAAGCCGAGCGAAGTTGCACCCAAGAATTGATGGAGTTCTTAGGTAGGCTGGAGAGCCAGTTGTTGGCAGATGAAGAGAGCATGACCGGAAAGTAATTAGCCATTACTCTTTCATCACCACCGGCTATGTGGATGGCCATGTAGTAGAGTCGTAGCCACTGCAAGGGATCCGTTTTCCCGTCGTAAGGCTCAATCCCTATTGGACGGAACGACTTTGGCCACCTTACTCGCCTTAGGTGACTCGTGAACACGGGAAAACCACCGTGATCATCTCAGCTTCTGCTTCTTTTGTGGCTGCAGTGGTTTCGGCCGTCGCTTCTGTAGGAGTCGGTGTAGTCAGTGCTACTGATGATACTACTGCCGCCCTCGTCAATGTAGTCTCGACTGTCCACCCGCATGCAAATCTCAGAACGAAACCTGTTCCGTCTTTTCGGGGGCAGCGGTGGTATTGAGTGGTCACCGCGTAGACTATTGAGTGGCGGAGTTTGGTCATGTGATGGCTGGTACCAATCTAGATTGTCCTTCTCCTTGTCTTGCAGGGAAGGAGTCGGTGGTCGGGCCAGAGCCAGGGCCGAGGAATTGATTTGTGTTGCTGCCACCTAGGCCAATGCTTTTGCTCATTGTAGTTCTGGTGTTTCGGGGAGAGAGCCTTGCCCTCTTCATTGCCACTAGATTGGTGGCCAGAGTTTTGAAGACCTCTCCGTCAAACTCCAAAGTGAATTTGTCTTCAAGGTTTCAACAAACCCTGTTGTCTTGTTCGATCTCGTTGCCTTCGGCGTGTCAGCGCCACTCGCTACTGATCCTAGATGTCGCTCCGTCAGCCATCATGATGAGGTTAGCTTAGAATTAGGGGCCGCTTGATCGTTGACCAGCCTCAAGCCCACCGACCGACCCAACCTCTGTCCACCGGCGCTGCATGGTTTGACCCTTTTCACTGGAGAAGATAATGTAGTGCTCGGGGCCAATCAGACCCTAGGCATGGCTCGGCCGGCTACTCCACCCGAGGACCGAAGGAGAGCTGAGTTTCTTGAGTTGGTCGACCTACGAGTAGCGCTCTATAATGGGCTTGATAGGACAAGCTGTCCCGTTGAGTCCCCGACAAACGCCAAACTCCCAAACATAAACACGGAGCTGACCAGCACAAGAAAATCTAAAGGAGATGCCATCAGATCCTGGTGAATGTGATGCGATGCCCTACCTGTCATGCCAACTATTGGTGAATCACCGAGCAGTCTACCAAAGGTGGTACTCAAGGTGGTGATTAGATGTGTGTAAGGAAAGCACAACGCCTTCGAACCCGATGGTCGACTCTAGAGCACAAGAGCTTAGATTTATACTGGTTCAGGTCTACTAGAGGATAATAACCATATATCTAGTGTTTTGGTGTATAATATGGTGGTGGAGCTTACAATACGACATAATTAAGTAATGGAGGCTTAAGGCGTCGAAAGCAAGAAAAATAATTTGATGCTAGATGTCCAGATGATCTGCCTCTAGGGGTGCCTCACCTCCATTATATACTCAAGAGGTGAGCCCAACAATCCAAGACTCTATCCCGAGTCGATCTAAAGTTACCTACCGAACTCGGGTGCTAAATTCCTAATTAAAAGGATTCTGGTAAAAACATACCTCCTTATACCATATTTGGAATCCAGTCACTCGATAAGAACTCAACCTTTCTTATCGGAGCCAAACCCCCCTCCATGGGACATATCGGACAGCAATGCTGGACTTGGCATACTCTTGGTCTAGACTGATAAGCCCAATCGTGGGGTACCCGAGGGTCATATCCCTAACACTAATTAACCAGGAAATGATTTGTGGAATTGGTATTCAAATGGCTATACCGAATGGATTTGGTCATCATGATTTAAAGAATTTGTGGACGGCAGATTGAGGCATTTGATATGTGTGAAAGAAATATATCAGTTGATATTCAAAGAACCCTATAGGTTGTAATAGTTCAACTGAAAGAAACCTGATGTAAATTTGTAGTTCTTTACATTATGTGAATTTGATTATATCTGAACAATGCCAATCGAGCAATTACATTGAATTGTAGGATGATAGAAATAAACATACAAATAACCAGGCTAGCACTGTCCATCTCCCTTTAATCTACCCATTCAGGATTTTTAAAGTTAATATGCTAACCAAACACTCTTTTTATGTAGCTCCAGATCTTATAGGACCTGCATCCTTTTGGATGCACATCTAGGATCTAGGATTTGGAGCCCTACCAAATAGGGTCTAAATATTTCAGATTCTGTACATATTGAGAATCTAGTTCATTTAAGAAGCTTTAGATTCTAGAAATAATCATAGTCCATAGAATCTCTCACAAATAGATCCTAAAGTCTAGGATGACATGAACACCATGCAGCCAAGAACAAGATAAATTACAAAGGCTAGTTTATGCTTGAATTCCAAAAGTGATATAAGTTGTGTCGGTGAATTACCGAGCAGTCCACCTAAGAGGGTACCTAAGGTAGTGAATAGATGTGTAAGGGAAGCGCAGCGCCTTTGAGGAGCCATGGTGAATACCATGGGGATGATGAGTGATTGTCAACGGGAGAGAAGATGAATATGGTGATGAGAAGACCTCCGAGGGGAGGCAGTGACTTGCCGTGATGGAGCTCGCGTGTGACTCAGGTACACGGACGGACGTTCGTTAGACAGAGGGGTCGCGAGGACGTGCCGGTCCAATCCGGGTGCATGGAGCAGAAGCGGCAAGCGGACGTGATCTATCGTGGTGTCGACCGGTGCGACTCAGGTACACGGACGACTGGCCGCCGGGCTAAGGAGTCGCGGGGTCGGATCGGTCTAATCCGGGTGCACGGTACGGAGGCGACGGACTCTTTGACGGCTTTGGCTTAAAACCGTCAACCTGCTAACGGAAAAGGGAGTTCGACGTTAAAGACAGCGGTGTCGTGACGGCTACGAAAAGTTCGACACCGAATAAATATCTGTAGTGTCATTTTACGTTTTTGCCCTGTGGGCCGGAGTCTGTAGCGAACCTTCGCGAACAGGGTATTTGCATCTTTTCCTTTGGTCCATTGGGCTATTTAAGGGGCTAACCCTCCCTTGTAAACCTTGAGGTTTTGAGTTTAATGCAAATCATTTTGAATTTTTTGGTGTGCCTCCCACCTCTATCTTCTTCCTTCTCCAAGAAGCCTCCTCTCTCTCTTCACCTCCCCTAGCCTGCCATCTCCTACCTCTAACCCTAGATCTAGCTGGCGGCAAGCTCAGGAGGTGGACAGCACAGCACAGGCGGCGGCAGCTGAGCAGACCGTGCAAGGCACGCGCGTGGCAAGGGCGTGAGGCGTGGGCGCACTGAGCAGCGTAAGCGGCGGGCACGCAGTGCGACTGGATGCGCGGTGACGCGGTGGGCGTGGCCAGCGTGTGTGCGGTGCGCATCCGGCGTGGACAGCGCGCGTGCACGGCGTGCAGAGCGTGTCCAGTGCGTGGTGACTGCTGCAGCGACCTCGAGGCGCACGACGACGGCGACTGCGAAGATGACGGCTCTGCACGGCAGAGAACACAGCAACCTCTCCGGCCATCATCTACACCAAGATCTTCAGTATCGACCTTCTGCACTTAACCTGTTCGATGAAATGTCTCAAGGAATTTATACTGCACTCTAGGTGTTTGATCTAATGTCTCCAAGCACTTGACTTTTGTATTGCACTGCGTATGATAATTAATATACCTGGAGATAAACTTGTGCATGTCGTGTGTTTGAGATTTTGCTTGTGTGTTCTCGGATTGGGTGGTTTTTGAGTTGTCCATGTACATGCACACCAAGTGTTCGATTGTTTGTGCATAAGTGCTTTGTGCGTGTCTTCTTCATAGAACGCTTGCTGCACTTATGAATACATTTTGATCAACACTTGTTTCTATGTTGGGCAATCTGTTTTGGAGAGTTTGAGAAAATTTTCTGTGGACCGGAACTTCTGGTAATACCCGGAACATCCGATTTGACCCTTCTGGTTCTAGATTTATCTGAGCCGGAACTTCCGGTGACCGGAACTTCCGTTAACAACCGGAACTTCTGATTTGACCATTCTGTTTCTATTCCGGAACTTTCGATAATACCCGGAACTTCCGGATTGAGCTTACTGTTTTTGCAGAATTGGTTTTGTTTTCGCTGATTTTATCTTGCGTCCATTCACCCCCCTCTAGTCGCTAGTTTCGGTCCTACAGCCTTCTAACCCGATGGTCGACTCTAAGAAACAAAAGCCAAGATTTATACTGATTCAGGTCTCTCGAGGGATAATAGACCTATGTCCAGTATTTTAGTATATTATATGGTGTCTAAGCTTACAAAGCAAGAAAGTATGAAGAATAAGATACTTCTGAGGGTGCCTTACCCCCTTTATATAGTCAAGGGGCGAGCCCGATGACCCAGGACTCTATCCCGAGTCGGTCTCTGTGATATCCAAGATCGCATACCAAACTCGGGTACTAATTCCCTAATTACAAGGATTCTGGTACAAACATATGTTTTTATACTGGATCTATGATTCGATCTCCTAACAAGGACTCAACCTTCCTTATTGGAACCAAACCCTCTTTATGAGCCATACCGAACTCTAAGGTTGGACTTAGCCTGCTCTCGGTCTAGGCTGATAAGCCTATCTCGGGGTACCCGGGGGTCATATCCCCGACAACAGCTCCTGAGCTCTTCTTAGCTTGGTTGAAAATCTTTGACTGAACAAGCTGAGAGGAGCTCATCTTTTAATTTGAATCTTTGCGGAAGTCTAATAATCTTGAGGAAATCTCCAATCTTCTTCTTCTTCGTGTGAGGTGCACCGCATAGGTACACCCACATGGTGTAGCCCCTCAGTCTTGAGGCAAATGGAACATTTGGCTCGAGAGTCAAAAATTATCTACAATAAAAACCTTCTGAAGTCTTGGTCTTAGTGATACCATAAAGTTCTTTGGGCATCGATGTAAATCGTATGTACGCCCTGTCCTCGAGAATGGCTAGTGCTCAGGCAACATCCAGTGATCGAGGTTCCAAGCCATCGTGGTCTCTAGCGCAAGTGACCTCGAGCCACCAAGGCTCATTCCCTGCGGGCTTAATTCTTGAGCCACAAGCCGCCGAGTGTACGAGGCCTCGGGCACAGGGGCCCCTAGGCTCTTAAGGATCCCAAATGTCGTGAGCTCCACTAGGCGCACCTGCGGTCAATGCAAAAAGTTGCTTTTTGGTCTTCTTTGTGTGCAATTAATGCATTGCAGTTGAGGAGACAAGTGGACGTCTCTGCTCTGACTGGTCCACTTGCAGGCGTATGCAGTGGGCATAGACAAAGAGGTGGAACCATCACGTTGGCTCGATTACAGCAGGCACGACAATCGAAGCGACACCTATTTGTAGCGATCATGCTTGATGTCGTGGCGACAATTCTATGGCTATTTAAGCCATTTGCCCTGCCGCCTAACCACGTGCTATCATTTCAAACTTTTGCTTTCTCTCTGTTAGAGGTGTGGAAGGTGTCGGTGATGTTGAGGGGGAAGCTGTAGAAGCTCGAGAAGGCATAGCTCTTGCCGGAGCGAGTGATCTTGGGTTGGTTCCCGATGGAGGGCGAGGAGTTCCCGATGTTGGACACGAATGAGATGATCTTGTTCGAGTCCTTCATCATCCGCGGGCTTTGCCTGCCCATGTACCCTTTCCTCCGAGGCCTCCTACACCATTACGGTATTTTCCTCGGCAACCTCACCCCAACTCCATCCTTCAAATCGCCATCTTTGTACACCTGTGCGAAGTGTACCTAGGATTGGATGCACACTAGAACCTCTTTCGGTACTTCTTCATCCTCCATCGATCACCGGGTGTAGGACCGAGAGTAGCGACCAAAGGGGGGGTGAATGGGAGCTAATTCATAAAATGAAAATCTCACCAAAACTAAATCAGGACAAAAACACCCGACTACACCCTTCTAAGTGATCAGTATACAGCGACCGATGGTCGGCACTCGGCACTCGGCAGCCGAT
>KE371701.1:150071-162820 GCA_000418225.1 Zizania latifolia | reverse complement strand
CTCTGACGAGGATTATTGTGTGATTCTTTGATGAGCATGTCCTACAGAGAATAACACTTGCGCATGATGTGCTTGCCCTTTGGATGAAACGGGCATGGTTTGTCGAGTTCTTCCAACATAGCTTCATCCTCCTATCGTCGTGAGCTGTAGGCAGCCGCCACAGTTCTCTCCGTTTTCCTCTTTCACTCTTGTCTACCCTAAGAGGATCTCGGTCATTCGTCTTCCCATCAGGGAGACCGAGGTCGGTCATCTTTGTTCCGACGAGATCGACTCTCATGGCGTAACTGCCCTAACTTTTCCCTTCGAGCATCTTCACAGTTGGCGTAACTTTCAGTGATAGAGATCATCCGGGCTATGCTCTTTGCCATTTTCCTCACGAGGGCCCCATGCAACTCAGAAGAGTAGTGCAGGGCATCGATGAAGCAGTTAATGATGTCTCTTTTGTCGATATTCATGACTGTAGTCCTTTTCTCTAAGAACCTTTGGATATAATTGCGAAGCGTCTCATCCTCTTTTTGTCACAATCGTTGGAGATCATATCAGGTCTCGGGCTCCTGCCACGTTCCCTGATTGTTCTCGATGAAGGCTGATCAGAGTTGAGCCCAAGAATTGATAGAGTTCCTAGGTAGGCTCGAGAGCCAATTATTGGTAGACGAAGAGAGCATGACTGGACGATAGTTTGCCATCACCCTCTCGTCCCCTCCTGTTGCTTGAACGGCAGTGTAGTAGATTCGTAACCACTGCGAGGGATCCGTTTTACCATCATATGGTTCGATTCCCACCGGACAGAAGGACCTCAGCCACCTGACTTGCCTCAAGCGCCAAGTGAATGCAAGGAAACTACCATGATTATCTCGACTTCTGCTTCTTCTCCAATTGTGGGGATTGTGACCTTCAGGTGAATCCCCATGTTCGGCGCTGCTACCGATACTGCTGTGGCTATTTTTGATGTTGCCTTGATTGTTGGTCGGTTTGCGGATCTCGAAAGGTAGCCTGTTCCACCTTCCTATGGGCGATGGCTGTATGTGGTCACCGCACGGGCTATTGACAGGCGGGTTTCGACTATATGACGGTTGGTATCATTCCTGACCATCGTCCTCCTTGTCTTCCAGGGAAGGAGTTGGTGGTCGAGCTGGAGCCAGAGCCAGGGTGTTGATCTGAGTTGGTATCGCTTGAGCAAGCGCTTTGGCTCGTCGTAGCTCTGGGGTCTCGGGAAGAGAACTGAGAGCCCTTTCGATGGCCACAAGGTTGGCGGCCAAAGTTTTAAAGACCTTCTCTCCGTCGAACTTTAGGGTGAATTCATCCTTGAGGTTTCGGTGGATCTCATTGTTTTGTTCGACTGGACTAGCTTCCATGAGGCACTGCCTCTCACTGCTGGTGGTGGATATCGCCTCCTCAGCCATCATAATAAGATTGGCCGAGAGCCACCGATTATCCTCGAACCTATAGAGCCACTTGGTCTCCATCCACCGACGCCGAACCATCCGCCCTTTTTGTTGGAGAAGATTATGTAGTGTTCGGGGCCAGCCGGGCCTTGGAGTCAATTCGTCCGTCCATCCGTTCGCCTCATCGAGGGACACGACAAGACGAGCCATCCTTCTAAATCCCCAACGAACGTCAAACTCCCGAATACGAAGATAGAGCCGGTGGGGATGAGGAAATCCAAAAGAAGTCCCATCGGATCCTAGTAAAAGCGATGTGATCCCCTACCTGGCACGCTAACTATCAGTGAATCACCGATTGGTCCACCCAAGGAGGTACCCGAGGTGGTGATTAGATGTGTGTAAGGGAAGCACAGCGCCTTTGAACCCGATGGTCAACTCTAGAATACAAGAGCTAAGGTTTATACTAGTTCAGACCTCCCGGAGGATAATAGCTCTATATCTAGTGTTTTGGTGTCTACTATTATGGTGGATCTTACAATACGATGCAATCAAGCTATCAAGGCTTGGGCGTCGAAAGCAAAAAATATGCTAAGGCTTGATGATGAGCTTCATGAGTTGAGTTGCCTCTCGAGGGGTCTCACCTCTTTTATATACTCAGGAGGTGAGCCTAACAATTTCAGGACTCTATCTCGAGTAGGACTTGGATTCCCTACCAGACTTGGGTACTAAATCCCTAATTACAAGGATTCCAGTACAAATAAACCTCTAGATATCATATCTGGAGCTTAACTACCCGATAAGGACTCTACTTTTCTTATCGGAACCAAACCCCTATTTATAAGCCATACCGAACGGTCAATACTGGTCTTGGCCTGCCCTTGGTCTAGTTTGATAAGCCCAACTGTGAGGCACTTGGGGGTCACTTCCTTGACAGGAACTGATGCCGCTTATGCACCAACCCGACGTCAGGCATCACGAGTTCTCGAGGCCTTCGAGGCTTTGGCAAATTTATGGCTGACTCGAGCCCCCAGACATCTTAGCAAGCTGTCGAGTACCTGGAGGGGTGTTAGTGCCAAACCCAGAGCTGCTTCATAGAGGCACAACCATTTGAACTAGGCATACGACATTTCGCATCAACTTGAGAGGGTCCAAGCCTAGCAGGTCGACGATAAAAACGCATGATGCAAGTTTGCGTGAGATGACGTTTAACTTTATTTTAAGTAGGACAAAAGGTACATAGCTAGATAAGAGATAAAACTTGAGTTGGACGGTGCTCGGTGCCTTTGTCCAAAAATTGGAGCGATGTTGAACCGTGGCCACAAAGACGGTCTACCCTAGAGTCGTTCCTCGCTGGTCCCGCCGTCTTCATGATCCTGGTCCGCGACTCATCATGCAACGGAGTGTCCTCGTGGTCTTCTTGCACCATGTCCTCTTGTGGGTCCGTCATCGATGGGATCGTCCCATGGCATCGCCTTGTCCTTCCATTCCTGAGAGCTTGAATCAGTGGGTGGCTCTTTGTGGTCCCCAACCATCCTTCCTGGAGTTCTTGCGCTGATGCATCATTGATCTAGTGCGCTAAGAGGAGTCGGACCTAGGAGCCAAGGTGCCATCATTGGCTGTCTCGGTGCGTGTCCGAATGAGTCGTCCAACAAGTCATCCCCAGCATGCTCAAGGAAATCCTGCTGAGCATGGGGAGAGGAGCCCCTCTAGAGCAGGTCCTCGGGATGACTCAAGAAGTGCTTGATTAGCTGTTCCGCTACCTACCCGGAATGTTGATTTGTTGCCAATTCCTCGATGGTATCAGCCA
This sequence comes from Zizania latifolia, assembly GCA_000418225.1. NCBI lineage: Eukaryota > Viridiplantae > Streptophyta > Magnoliopsida > Poales > Poaceae > Zizania > Zizania latifolia. The sequence goes on along the minus strand of KE371701.1, from coordinate 159,628 downwards.
AGCGCTCCATGACTCGATCCGTCTTTCGGGTGATGAATGGTTCGAGAACCCAACGCAGCGATCGGTCTGACACTGGCGTCGAGTCGAAGGGGACCAATTTCCCAGTCGAATCAGCGATGAACGTGACATCATCGAGGGCAAACATTGTCCCTGGCTTGGCGGAGAGATGGTGTGGTCTTGCCATTGGACTCTAGCGAAAGTCGCCGTGATCCCCTACCTGGCGTGCCAACTGTCGGTGAATTACTGAGCAGTCCACCTAAGGGGGTACCCGAGGTGTTGAATAGTAGTGTAAGGGAAGCGCGGTGCCTTCGAATCCGATGGTCGACTCTAATAAATAAGAAGTAAGATTTATACTGGTTCAGACTTCCCGAGGGATAATAGCCTTACGTCCAGTAAGTTGGTGTATTACATGGTGTCTAAGCTTACAAATCATGAAAGTATGAAGAATAAGATGGCTCTGGGGGTGCCTCGCCCCATTTATATAGTCAAGGGGTGAGCCCGATGAACTAGGACTCTATCCCGAGTAGGTCTCTCTGATATCTAAGATCGCATACCAAACTCGGGTGCTAATTCTCTAATTACAAGGATCCTGATATAAACATATCTTTTTATACCAGATTTAGGATTTGATCTCCTAACAAAGATTCAACCCTCCTTATCAGGACCAAACCCTCTTCATGAGTCATATCGGACTCCAATGCTAGACTTGGTCTGCTCTCGGTCTGGGCTGATAAGCCCATCTCGGGGTATTCGGGGGTTCCCTGACAAGTTGCATTCTAAATAAAAATAGCAACATGACACTGAAAAGAAGAGGGGGTGGATTGTTTAGTTGCCATTACAAAACCTAAGATTTCCTTTCCACTTTCAATTGCTCATGTCTTAAGATACCAAAGGAATATTTTAATTTTAAAAGGAATGTTAATAATCCAATTGAAAACATTTTGGGCTATCTATAAAGAGTATTAGTAGGCTACGATAGCACAAACAAAAATTTCATCATGCACACTAGAACATTTAAATCGTTACTACTAGACGTGTAGTACAACGAAAGATCACGTTAGAGAAGCCTTTCTAACACGCGCACATTGGTGTAGTGATGAAATTATCCAATCAACATAGCCAGTGCCGGCCCTGGGGCAGGGCGAGCGGTGCCACTGCCCTGGCCCCCACATCCCTAGGGCCCACAAATGTATGTATCAACGTGCAGTGTACATGGACCGCTTAGCATAGTATCCGAGCTAAGTGTTTCTAGGAGAAGCTAGCTAGTTATTAGCCATTGTCTTTCTAGGGTTCTTACCATTAAGCTGAGAAAGCTGCAGCAACCATGAATGGGAGGAAACGGGGGATCAAATTCAGAGGGAATGAGACTGACCGATCAATCTGATCAAGAGACTGATCAATCATGTGTTGGAAATTAAAAAAATTAATTTTTTAAATTTTGGTTTTAATATTTTATACCACCATCGGTTTCTATTTTCTAAAAACTGAATTTGTTATAAATCAGAAAAATCAATTTGTTAAGTATTAGATGTATTTTAATTATATATTAGTAAGATTTCACACGTATACATATATAAATTTAAATATTATATTATTGTTGTTGTTATATCAGTATAAGAGCCCTTAAATTTTAATTTGCCTCGGACCTCTAAATTCTCGGGACCGGCCCTCAACACACCAAGACAATCTATTAATAACCATGATAACCACACGTCTAAAGACGAAACACCAATCTGCATAGTGGGTGTATTGGGCGGCATTTTGTTGATGCCTAGTGGGTGTTATCATTAAATGGGCGGCTTTTTGTATTAAGCTTACAGAATCGTCGTCAGAGAGACACAGCCTGATCACGTCGTGGAACAAATCCTCTCTTCGTCCTGCTGTACTGTAGCTGTTCTCTTGGTGCTTAGCTTGTGTCGTCACCGAAAAAACAAGAAAAATACAGTGCTTGGTTTGGATTCTGGCGATTTGCTCTGGTTGCCCTATGACCGTCTTGGCCAGCGTTGCTATTCATTAATCTAGCCAAGCCAGACTCGTGCTGCTCTAAGACAAATACTACTCCACTAAAAAAAGAAGCCTTGAGCAGCTTGATGCAAAAACCTTGTGACCAAACAGTTGCCAACCACGAGAGTACAGTATTGGAGGCTCTGATCGATGAGAGCAAGCGGCTCTTGGGGTGGGACACTGGGACACTCTGAAAGACATCCATGATTGCATCTTTAGATGCATCATATAATAAATGGTGCGCGTCTTGCTGGATGATAAAAGTGTGTTAGGCAGGATTTACATTGTCGCTCGGCTTTCGCAAACTGGTAGGGTTGGTTTGTTAAAACTGAGCGGTTTTAGTTGGTTAGTTTTCATTTAGATTTGACTCGTTAGTTTTTACTTAGTTTGCTCAGTTTTTGGCCAACTGGATGGATTGGTTTTCAGCTCTAAAACGGTAAGATAAAACCTAGTGTTAGGATATTTTGGTAGGCGTGTATTAGCTCGTGATCTACAATTCCATATCATTTTGTGTTCCAATCATGTTTAAGGTTTCAAACAAGAGCGAAACTAGTAAAAAATATAAAAAACATGCATGTTAGACTTTGAAATGATTTCTAGGCTATAAGAGTGCACATATGATCACTATAAGTAAATGAATTTTCTTTGGGATAACGTGACTCCGCTACTGGTTCCAAATACCAACGGTAATCTGTTTGGAGCCTGCACTGCACAGAGATGGCTAGTGGCGAAAGACTATAAATTGGGACTTACAACGGAATTCTATTCTTTTCTTTTACTACCGTTGGAAAATGTTTGGTTGGTATACCGTGCGAATTTCACCTGAGACCGATAATTCTAGACAAACCGGTATTCCGAACCCTGCCACGATAACGAGAATTGTTTCCTCTGAAACTACTGTGCTATATGAAGGAGATACAGTTCTGCTGCAACCAGTGATACGTATTGTTGGCGTAATCAGAAAATACGTAACAAGCTTTTAGTGTTTGGAACCTCAAAGAATTCGAAGTGTAGACAAGGGTTCGAACTCTCGCCCAAGGTCTCCAAAATTGATAATAACCTTTGTGCAGAAGTAGTATTAATTAATACTACAAGTGTTTGATCCCCTCCCCCTTGCAAGGAGGAGGGTATTTATAGGTACAATATAAATAGAATGTTATGAAACTACCCTCTACTTATAACTGACTATAACAGTGAAACAGTGATATACAAAGAATTACATAGGGGTAATATGGTAAATGTCGTATGAATACCGTAAAGTACATGTCTTATCAAAGAAGACTGGAATCCCTAGTTTTGGCCCTTACTTCGGAGTGACTTCAGGGCCTTCGAGTCAACCTGGTGAAGGAGGCTCCGAAGCTGGTGAAGGGGACTCTGAACTTAGTGAAGGGGGCTCTGAACCTCATGAAGGGGGCTCCGAACCTGGTGAAGGAGACTTCGGAGTGACTTCAGGGCCTTCGAGTCAACCTGGTGAAGGAGGCTCCGAAGCTAGTGAAGGGGACTCCGAACTTGGTGAAGGGGGCTCCGAACCTGGTGAAGGGGGCTCCGAACCTGGTGAAGGGGGCTTCGAATCTCGTGAAGCGGGCTACGAACCTGGTGAAGGGGGCTCCGAAGCTGGTGAAGGAGGCTCTGAAGCAATCTTTTAGTCAGAGTCCAGAAGTCCTCGGAAGGTGCTTCAAAATTTAATGTCTCTTGATCAGCTCTTGGTCAATCTTTAAGTATAGTAGGAGTCATTTCTCCCAACAGTAGCCCCCTCGCATGTAGCCATTCAAATGAAGGGGTAGGATGCGCTTTGAATCCAGTTGTACCTTGACCCCAAGAGCTTGATCAAGATACGCCGATCCCCAAAATTATCTTCGACCGTCGGTCGAGGAGCATCAAATGCAGCTAGAAAAAAGATAGGGCGTACCTTGGGAGCTTTAAATAACATCGGGCCTGGTTAAATCTCCGAAGCCAAACCATCATGGAGTGAGGGCAGTTCAACCATGCCTGGGCCAAGCCTGGCGCCGATCCTCCGGTAATACTAGACATGGCAGCGATCGGAGGGACTTAAAAAGGAGGCGGATGGATGACGAGGTTGAGAAAAGCGAGGAGGACCTCGCTTAGGAGGTCGAAGCCGATGATGGCGACAATATCCGCTCACAGCCTCTAACCCCTAAGGATGTCCGGATCCTACACAAAAAAGGAGATCATATTACCAGGACATGAGGATCCTCTTCCTTAGGGCCTTCGCACCCTTAGGGGTGCTAGGCAGGCTCTTGGAGCCTTACATTCAGGCCCATCAGGGCATCACGAGAAGCAAGAAGCGACCTAGTCACTGTGGTAGCGAGGCATCATCACTCCGACGTCACCGTAGCAACTGAAGGGACCATGCACTAGGTACCGAATGTTTCATCATACTATTATTTATTTTATAGTTTTAGCCTTATTTTTAGTTAACTTATTTTTTTAAGGTCCTTGTTTTGATGCTGACGACTTCGAGGGCTTTCCATAAATGGGAGGAGGTAGTTGAGCGCACGGAGAGTGACCTCCATCGATAGGCCTCGAAAGCCGAGAAGAATATTGCTGACATGGAGGATGGGCTACGCTGGGAGCACGAAGCTCACGAGGCTGCTGAGGCTGAGGCCAAAAGGGTAATCTACTCAAATATTATCTTCTACGTTGTAATTAATTTTTTATCACTCTTAACGTAAGATAGGCTACTTTTTTGCTGTTTTACATCCCACAAGTACCAACTCACCAAAATTTCGCCGCCATGTCAGCGTTCCGGGTGACAAAATGATGTGAAATTAACTTTGTGCCCATACATCCCCTAATCGCGCAGCTCTACACCGCAACAAATCCATTGTTCTGCACCACTGCCGGCCACGCGCGCCGCCCCTGTGAGCCTGCGTGCCGCCCCGCGAGCTGTGATGTTAATTACAGGACTACATTTTGGTTTGATGTATTTATACTGTTAGTTATGCATTACTAGCTTTTGTTCTTGAATGTCGGCACCAGTATATTTGAGATGGATTGGCTCAGATTGGCTCGCATATGAAATATTTCAATGTATTTTTGTTCTGTAATAGAAATTTCAGCTTGGCCCAATACTTAAGTGATTGAAACAAAAGTGAGAACATGAAATTTTCTGCAAGTAATTTCGCATCTGCACATCTGCAGAGAGAGCATGAGGCGTGGAGCGGTGGGCCTGGCCGGCTAGCTGGCGGTGGCGAGACACCCAAATGTGGGCGAGCGTGCTGCTTGGATCGCGGGGATGTGCTGCTCGCCCTCTCCGCCACAGCGCTCGTGCTGCTCGCCCTCCTCGCCGGCACGCTGCTCGTGATGCTCGTGCATCGCGCGCAGGCTCGCCGCGGCGGCGCGCGCGGTCGGCAGTGGTGCAGAACAATGGATTTGTTGCGGTGTAGAGTTGAGTGTTTAGGAGAGGCATGGGCACAAAGGTAATTTTGCATTATTTTGTCAGGTGGGATGCTCACATAGCGATGAGATGGCACTTGTGGACTGCAAAATTGAAAAAAATATCTATTTCATGTTAAGAGTGGTAAAATATTAATTACAACGTAGAAGATAGCATGAGTATGTTGTAATCTTTAAAGTCGTAATTAGTTAAATATCCCAATGACAGTGCCGTCAATCAATCCAGTGCTTTCGGTGCTTATGCTTCCGTTTGTGCCCCTCCCATGGCCGTTGCTCAAATGCAGTGCACAGGTTGTAACCCTAATGACAGCTTCACGATCCTAATTACAATTAGTTAGCTACTACCAGTTCATTGCAGCAGAAGCAACCAGCATACAATACATAGTACATCAGTACAACTGTACAGTCACAGTGCAGGGCACAGCATTATGCATTCTGTACGTGTGCCATTGTCAAATGTCCCAATTGCTGAACTGTGTACCAGTAAAAGAATGGCCTGGTACAGTGGTACTGCACAGAAAACACAGTATCCTACAAGCTGTTATATAAAAAGAGGGTAGTTCTATTCAACATTCCTTTTTCCTCATTTAGGTAGATAATCAGGTTGGATAGCACTCTTTATGTATCATATTCCATATTTTTCTTTAAATTCGAAATTAGGTATATGTACTATTAGATATCGTATCACTTATCACATATTCTATCCTATATTTTTATATTGGAATCATATTAGGGAATATATATGTTGGGGTAAATTATTTTACTCTAACAAGGCTCCAATGACAGTGACTGCGAAGCCCCTTCCGGAGGTATAAGTTAAGGCTCCGTACAACTCTAAACAGAGCGCCCTTTGGCTTGCTAAGAATAAAGCCTCTGAAACCACATGTCGCAAGGCTCCGAAACCATGGTATTTCTGTCCCCTCCGATAAGACCTGAAGCCGGATTCGTTCACACGGAGGGTTACTAAACTACCCCTATATAAGATCACTGTTCACACTGTAATGGTCAGTTGTAAGTAGGGGGTAACTTCGTATTACCCCATGCAATTGCGCCTATAAATACCCCTCCCCTTACAGGGTGGAGGGGGATCGAGGGTACGAAATATAAACCAAATCTACTTCTACTCAAAAGTTATTATCCTTTCAGAGGCCTAGAGCATTGTTCGAACCTTAATATACACTTCGAACCCTTCGAGGTTCTTAAATATTTAAACCTGTTACGTAGTTCTGAATTACGCCAACAGTTGGAGCCATCCGTGGGGAACTTAGTCCAAAAACTAGATTCTCTACCACCAGCCTTCGGACCATGCCTCCGAGGAAGAACAAGAGCGTAGCCCCTACCCGGAGGTCACCTCGGGTAGCGCTGGCCTCCGCACATTCAGAAGTTCCGTCTTCAGATGCTGCGGAGCAAACGAACCCCCCTCCAGCAGAAGGTGCTGTTCCCGGGGGTGAAGGGTCCGCCCTTGGCCTGGCGCCCGAGGTCCCCGCCACGGGGCCACTTGCGTCCAGACCGCCGCGAGGCGCGAACCCCCGAGAAGCTGGAACTCCGCCCTTAATTGCGCTGTGAACAGATTATGTTCGGTCGCAAGATCCGAAGCTAGACTCCGGGCGAGGCGGAGCCCTAGAGAGTGAGCAGGCCTCCGAGCTAGCCTTGCTCCGAGCAGAAGTCATGAGGTGGAGGCAGAACGCGGCCAGCAAGGTCTGCATGGCCGAAGACCCTCCGATGCTACCCGCCGTCGTCGCCGTTAGCGACCATGGTGATCAGGAACCCCAAGAGCGAAGGCAGAACGCCTCCTTCGATGAAGGGTCGCCTTTGCACCCAGATCTGCAGATGATCTGCTTCTATTCGAAGTTCTGAGCCGCGAAGCTCCCCAAGTACTCTGGGGACTCTGATCCTGATGAGTTCGCCCGTTCGTACGCCCTCGCCATTGAGGCGAGGCCAGCGGAGGTGAAAGGGACACCATGGCGAAGTGTTTTCCTTTGGCCCTCTAAGAGATAGCCCTCTGTTGGTTTTGATCCCTGAAACCTGGCTCCGTGAGGTCCTGGGAACACTTGCACAAAAAGTTCGCCAATAACTTTCAAGTGACCTTCATCGCCCCTATGTCAACCGGAAGCCTATTCCAAATAAAGCAGTAGCCGAAGGAGACATTGAGGCAATATTCACGGCGCTTCGCTTTCACGAAGTCCCAGATAAAGGTCCTCTCTACCTCCTCCGTTGTAGATGCTGCCCGTGAAGGGGTGACTATTGCGGGCCTTTTGGACAAGCTTCATAGGAAGCCAATATCCTCGGTGGCCTAGCTTATAATGTACTTCGAGGAATACGCCCGCTCTGAGGGAGGCTAGCTTCGAAGAACCGCTGCCACCGTCCAAATCTAAGCCCCGGAGACCCACGACTCAAGGCCCACGCTGTCGACGTTTGCCGAGCAGCCCTCTTCGCTATCTCGGCGAAGCCGCAAGCACTTCTGTAATGAAGTGCTGAACATCTCCGAGCCAAGGGCTCTGAAGTTCCAGCAAACTCAAGGACGAGGGCGGGGGGCCGGTGCCAAGCCAGCAGTAGGGCCCTTTGTTCCCGACCAATCTTTTTTCTGCGACATCCACGGCGAGAATCAGAGCCACAACACCGACACCTGCAAGGCAATAATGGCCTTGCGAGGGGAGTATCTTGAGCGGACCAGTGGCCGAAGAACTACAGACCGGGCTCCCGAAGCCGCGCGGCCGGAGCGTGTTCAAGCTATGGGGCGTGCGGAAGCTGATGAATCAAGGCCTCGAGCCCCGGTGGCAAACTTGATGCCGCCTCCGAAGGTCGAAAATGCTCCCGAGCCCCAGATGAGAGTGGTCCAGCCTATCTCGGGCGGCGGGGCCCTAGGGAGTCTATCCAAGCGACAGCGCCGAGATTATGTCCATGAGGTAGGGCATGTCGGAACTTTGATGTTCGCCTCCTTGATGCTAGAGTGGATCCATGTGCCCATTTCCTTCTCAGCTGAAGATGCTTTTGGAATCAAGTTCCCACATGCAGACCCCCTTGTCATCTCCGCTGATATCGCGGGCACCGAGGTACGCCATGTGCTTATTGATGGAGGAAGCTCGGCGGACATCATCTTCGTGGACATCATCTTCGTGCAAGCCTTTGATCAATTGTGTATTCCCCGTAGGCATCTCCTCCCAGCTACGAGGCCCCTACAAGGCTTGACAGGGCCCCCTCTCGAGGTGGTGGGGCAAATTGGCCTTCCAGTCACCTTCGGAGAAGGGAGCCTCTCGCGCTCGGAGGAGGTCATCTTCGACGTTGTTAATGCTCCGTAAGCCTACAACGCTATCTTCGGAAGGGGGACTCTGAATCAGTTCAGAGCCATTGCACATCACAACTACCTGTGCTTAAAGTTAATGACACAAGGCGGAGTCCTTACGGTGTTGGGCGACCAGAGCGTGGCCCGGAGGGTGGAGTATGGCTATACTGCCCCCTTCGAACCTCGCTAGGTACATAATGTGCGTCCTCAAGACAAAGCCCAGGGCCATGTCAAGGGCCCCACATTCAAGCCTCGGCCTGACGGAGAAGTTATCACGAAGATTCTCGTCAAAGGGGGGCTCGAGTACCCTATCCAGTTCGGAGGAGGACTGGTTCCAGAGGACATGGCTTCGCTCGAGGGGGTGATTCGAAACAATCTTGATGTCTTCGCATGGTCAGACGAGGACATCCCCTGGGTCAATCAAAGTCGTTGAGCACTCTCTACTAGTCAACCCTAGGGCGAGGCCGGTGCGCCAGGGGCTATAGAAGCTGTCCGTTGAGCGTGCGGAGTTGGCTAGGGCCAAAGTAGATAAGCTGCTCAGGGCAGGAGTTATACGGGAAGTTAGTCACACGGAGTGGCTGTCGAACCCCGTCTTCATAAAGAAAAAGAACATGGGAAAGTGACGCATGTGTATTGATTTTACCTCGTTAAATAAAGCATGCCCCCATGACCCCTACCCTATGCCTCGCATTGATCAACTCATCGATGCCACTGTAGGGTCCGAGCTGCTAAGCTTTCTTAATGCATACTCCGGATATCACCAGGTCTGGTTAAAGCGTGAAGATGAATATAAAACAAGCTTCGTTACTCCATCGGGAGTCTATTGTTATGTACGAATGCCCTTCGGCTTAAG
>KE371701.1:124125-134217 GCA_000418225.1 Zizania latifolia | reverse complement strand
GCTGCCACGCACGCGCCGCACCAAGCTGCCGGGGAGGAAAAGTAGCCGGTCGGAGCTAGGGCAAGAAGGGGAGGTGGCTGGTGGAGAGAGGAAGGAAGAAGAAGGGAAAAGAGTGGGAGGAAGAAGAGAACACCCCAAAAATTGAAAAGCGGTTTGCAATTGATTCAAAATCCTCAATTCTTACAAGGGAGGGTTAGCCCCTTATATAGCCCCCATGGATCAATACAAATGACTCAAATACCCTCTTCGCGAAGGTTCGCTACAGACTCCGGCCCACAAGGCAAAAACATAAAATAACCCTACAGATATTATTCGGTGCCGATGCTTTTCGTAGCCGCTACGACACCGCTATCTCTGACGAAGAAAACACTTTTCCGGTAGTTTTGACAGTTTTAAGCCGATGCCGTCAAAGCGTCCGTCGCCTCCGCACAGTGCACCCGGATTGGACCGATCCGACCCCGCGACTCTTCAGCCCGGCGGTCGGTCATCCATGTACTTGAGTCGCACCGGTCGACACCATGATGGATCACGTCCGCTTGCCGCTTCTGCTCCATGCACCCGGATTGGACCGGCACGTCCTCGCGACCCCTCTGTCCGACGAACGTCCGTCCGTGTACCTGAGTCACACGCGACCTCCATCACCACAAGTCACTGCCTCCCCTTGGAGGTCTTCACATCATCTTCATCTTCACTTCATCCCTTCTTCTCATCTCCTCTTCATCTCATCATCTCTCCCGTTGACAATCACTCATCATCCCCATAGCATTCACCACGGCTCCTCACATTATAGTCCGGTATGGCCTATGAAGGAGGTTTCTGTCCCGATAAGAAATGTTAGATCCTTACTTGGGAACAAGACTCTGAATCTAATATAAAGAGATATGTTTATATCAGAATCCTTATAATTAGGGATATAAAACTCGAGTTTGGTATGTAATCCCAGCGTAGGGGAAATCGACTCGGGATAGAATCCTGGGCTGTTGGGCTCACCCCTTGACTATATAAGGGGACGAGGCACCCCCTAAAGCTCATACCTAGACAGAGCTCGGTATCGCTCGGCTCCATAACTCTACCAGTCACATTTGGTTCTCGAGACAACTATCAGACCAAGCACATCACCTTCTGGGTCACAGAATATGACATTCTGTTCCACGCCATCCTAGGAAGGCCATCCATAGCCAAGATCATGGCCATCGGGCACTACCTGTACTTGGTGCTCAAGATGCCAGGTCCTGGTGGAGTTATTACTGTTCGGGAAAACATCGGCACCTCCCGCCCGTGTGAGAAGGACAGCCTCGCCCTAGCAGAGGCTATCGACCTATCGGCTCAGATGGAGGAAACCCTTAAGCAAGTCCGTGCGTATCCTCCCGAGGACGCGGAAATCCCAGTCAAGGCACCAATCACTTCAGGGATCTCCCCCACAACCTCGAACACCAAGAAGATCGCCCTCTCTGACGCGGATCCAACAAAGATCGTAACTATCAGGGCAGGGCTCGACCCCAAATAGAAAATCGCGCTCGTCAGCTTCCTGTGCTCTAACATAGACATCTTTGCATGGAAGCCCTCCGACATACCTAGGGTTCCTCAGGAGCTGATCGAGCACGAACTCCACGTATATCCAACTGCCAAGCCGATAAAGCAGAAGCTACGGAGGTTCGCCCAATAGGAAAGAGGCGATCAAAGTAGAAATCACCCGCCTCCTAGCAGCAGGATTCATCCGCGAAGTCTACCATCCTGAATGGCTCGCTAATCTAGTCTTGGTAAGAAAGAAGATGGAACAATGGTGGATGTGCGTTGACTACACTGACCTAAACAAACACTGCCCGAAAGATCCCTTTGGGCTACCTCGGATAGACCAAGTAGTTGACTCGACGGCAGGATGCTCCCTCTGTGCTTCCTTGATTGCTACTTCGGCTACCACTAGATCAACCTTAAAGAAGAAGACCAGAAGAAAACGTCCTTTATCACACCTTTTGGAGCATACTGCTACACAACCATGCTCTTCGGCCTCAAGAACGCAGGAGCAACTTATCAGCAAGCCATCCAGCGATGCCTTTCAGAGCAGATAGGCCGTAACGTCAAGGCATACGTCGACGATGTGGTCATAAAGTATAGAGAAGGAGACAACCTCATCAACGACATCACCGAGACATTCGCTAACCTGTGAAAATTTTGTTGAAAGCTTAACCCCGAGAAGTGCGTCTTTGGGGTACCTTCCAGACAACTACTCGGGTTCATCGTCAGTAACCAGGCCATTGAGGCCAACCCTGACAAAATAACAGCGATAATAAAGATGGACAAACCCAACAATGCCAAAAAAGTCTAGAAGCTTACTGGTTGCATGACGGCCCTTGGGAGATTTATCTCCCATCTAGGGAAAAGAGGAGCTCCCTTCTTCAAGTTATTAAAGAAAATAGACAATCGAGGCTAACGAGGCGTTCACCACGTTGAAGAAATTCTTGGCCACACCGCCGATCCTCACGGCTCTAAATCTAGAAGAGGTCCTCCTCTACATCACCGCTATGACCAATGTCATCAGCACGCCCATAGTAGTCGAGTGACCCAAAGAAGAACATGTCTTTCCAGTTTAAAGGCCGGTATATTTCATATTAGAAGTCATCGGCTTATCAAAAGCAAGGTATCCTCAAGTACAAAAGCTTCTTTACGCCGTCCTGCTCACCGCTCGAAAGTTGAAGCATTACTTCTAAACCCATAAGATCATGGTCATGACAGAATACCCACTGGGTGACATACTCCATAATCAAGATGCAATAGGACGAATCGTCAAATGGGTCGTCAAGATGGGAGAATACACGATGGAGTTCTGCTCCCATACCATATAAAGTCTCAAGCCCTAGCTGACTTCATCGCTGAGTGGACTGAAATACAGCTACCCCTGAGCCGAGAAGAAAAGAATACTAGACAATGTACTTCGATGGCTCCCTCATCATAAACGGTGCTGGCACAGGAATCCTTCTTATCTCCCCAAAAGGAGAAGAGTTGCACTACGTACTACAGTTGCTGTTTAAAGCCTCAAACAACACAACAGAATATGAAGCCTTGCTACATGGCCTCTGGATATCTGTATCCCTCAGGGTAAAGCGGCTTATGGTCTATGGAGACTCCAAGCTGGCTATTTGTTAGGTCAACAAAGACTGGTCTTATACCAGTGACAAGATGGATGCCTACTGCGCTGAGATACGGAAGCTCAAAGACAAGTTCCTAGGCCTAGAATTCCATCACATTCCCCTTGACGATAATTCGGTGGCAAACATTCTCGCCCGCCTTGGTTCCTCTCGGGTGATGTTCCCCAAGGGCGTATTCATCCAAGAGCTCATCAAACCATCAATCAAGGATGATGCAAACCAAAGTACTAGCTCATCAGCAATCGTCGTCATACTCGATGACGCCAATGATTGGCGGTAGCCCTTCATCGACCACATCCTAAAAGGCACAGTACCAGAAGACAAGCCCCTAGCCTAATGGCTAACAAGACGAAGTAGGCAGTATGTGGTCATCGGGAATAAACTATACAAGCGCGTGGCTTCAACAAGGGTACTTTAAAAGTGCATCTCGCCGAGCGAGGGCCTCCAATTCCTTAATGAAGTTCACGCAGGAGCATGCGGCAATCATGCTAGGGCGAGGACCTTGGTTGGAAAGGCCTTTCGATTGGGCTTCTATTAGCCAATAGCCAACAATGATGCCAAAGAACTAGTCAAAAAGTGCACAGGCTGCCAATTTTTCACCAAACAAAGTCACCTCCCGGCTCAAGCCCTTCAAACAATTCCACCAACTTAGCCCTTCGATTGCTAGGGGCTTGACATGGTACGACATTTTCAAAAGGCTCCCTAGGGCATTGATCGGCTCCTGGTAGCTATCGACAAATTTACGAAGTGGATAGAAGTCATACCCCTAAAGAACTACATGGCCAAGAAAGCAGCACAATTCATCGATGGAATCACTTACTAGTTTGGCATCCCAAACCAAATAATAACCGACCTCGGGACTCAGTTCACAGCAAATGATTTCTGGGATTTTTGCGAGGAACGACTGATCGAGGTCAAGTATGCATCGGTCGCCCATCCTTGGGCCAATGGATAGTGTGAGCGCGCTAACGGGATGATCCTATAAGGTTTAAAGGCCTGAATCTTCGATCCTTTGTAGAAATATGCCAACAAGTGGCTCCAAGAATTACCAGCAGTACTCTGGGGGCTCCACACACAGCCGAACTGAGGCATAGGGCAAACACCTTCCTTCCTGGTCTACGGCTCTAAAGCAATCCTACCAAGTGATATGCTGCACAACTCTCTCCGAGTTCAATATTACGACGAGGGAACCACGAAATAGACAAGGGCTGAAGACATCGACTCCATCGAAAAGGCCTAGATAGCCGCCACAATCTAATCAGATCGGTACCAACAAATCCTTCGGCGATACCATGACCACAACGTGTAAAACAGAAGCTTCAAAGTAGGTGAATTGGTACTTTGCCGAGTATAATCAACCATTGGGATGCACAAGCTATCTGCTCCCAGGGAAGGGCCCTTTATTATCTCCGAAGTAACAAGACTAGGGGCGTACAGACTAACCCGAGAAGATTGGCAAGCAGTACCAAACTCCTAGAACATCGAGCACCTTCGTCGGTTTTATGCTTAAACAATATTTCGTTAATAATCTTCTTCGATGATGCATGTCTAGGTACTCGTCGATCCTGAGATGCCACTTTCTTCATCGACACTGCCGACTACTTCCCCCCGAACATGCATCCGGGTCGAGAAGGGGTCAGCCCTCGGGCTGTACACCCGCAGTCGAGCATCACTTTCGCTGACCTTGCCGACTACTTCCCCTAGGCATGCAACTAGGCTAGGAAGGGGTCAGCCTTTGAGCTATACACCCATAGTCGAGCATTACTCTCGCTGACCTGTGTCGACTACATCCCCCTCCATGTTGGGCACCATACGGACACTGTGCATGCAACCGGTTTAGGGAGAGGGTCGACTCCTTAGTCACACACCCGCAATCGCACACCTTGAAGAACTCGCTGACCCATAACAGTTACATCCCCCTCCGTGTTGGTTGCCCGATGGCTGCCATGCATGTAACTAGACCCGGGAGAGGGTCAACTCCTTAGTCATACACCCACAACCGTGCATCTTTGAAGAACTCGTCGACCATTGCAGACTACATCCCCCTCCGAGTTGAGCAGCATATGGCCGTCATACACTCAACCGAACCCAGGAGAGGGTCGACTACTTAGCCATACACCCACAGTCTCGCATCTTCATCGAGTCCACTAGCACCGTGTGGGTGGTAAACAAACACACAACAAAATGTTACACAATGAATAAAGCAAATTCAAAGACTCCTTTATTTCTTTAGGACTAATTCTTACAGGAGCAAGACTACTTCAAAGAAGGGGACACAACAGCAAGTAGACTACTTCAAAGAAGGGGACGTAGCCTCCTTCGATCAAAAGAAGAAAAATGCCTTGACGGCCAGATACAGCATTCTACGAAGCAAACGTGACGGCTAGGGGAACTGATGTTCTCACAGCAATTTTGCATGCTGCAGCATCAACCTATCACGACCGCCATGAGCACCAAGGATCTCGGGGCTGCCACTTTGGCAGCAACGACTTCGCGCGATCCTTGCCTTCACCAGAGGAGATCATCACCGACCCTAAGAGACCAGCACAAAGAAAGATCAGTATTTGCCCGACCTTGGCGGTGGGGTCAGATACCTTCCTAGGGTGCCTGCGCCGGTGGATGTCTCCAGCTCTTCCCACAGGATCGAGCCTCTACCTTGGTATCTAGATGTCAAGACAGGCAGTACAAGAGCACCAGATGGTAGCATGTTAACAGAAAGATCAATGTCGCCAAGAAGTCTCGGGAAGGTTACAACATCCTGCTGTGGCGATGAAGCCAAGAGTCATGCACTACACGAGTAAAGATAAAACAATCTTACGCAAGGATCAATATACCAGATGAACCTAACAGTTTGAGATCAGAGCGGCCAACTCAGCGGTCAAGCCAGCACATCACGGATCCATGGAGCAGCGAGCGACATCAACAATCTCTCTATTGTAGGTGTGAAGAGAAGGAATCTTAAAATAGAAGAGAAGGAATCAAGAGGACCTATTGCAAAACTCAGAGGGGGAAGGGGAGCGCCAGTTTAAATAGAGGCGTTCCCCCAACCATCCACGCAACAAGCGCCACTTCGATCGTCATGTACTTTATGACGGAGAAGGCGAAGCGGTTCTCACCACATTATCTCCGCCAGTGCGCTGCATGCAGCGTGACTCTGTCAGAAGGTAGGACATCTTTTCAGCCTTTCCTCCCGCCACGCGATGACCATGGATGGGAGGAGCAATTATGAAATAACCTTTTCTGGCACAATAGATGGAGTCCACGATGGTTGAGGTCCTCTGTGCTGATGGGTCCCACGCTTGAGGGCTCGTGCATGCTCAAAGATCTTCATGCTTGGGGGCTCGTGTGCTCGAAGATATTCATGCTCGGGGGCTCGTACGCTCGAGGACTCCCACGCCTGGGGGCTCGCCTGACCTAAGATATGAGTTCTCGGGACTAAAAATCCTCGAGAGCTTACAAGCTCAATAGGCCTCGACCCCCTGGGCGTCTGGATGGATGAAAGGCTCGAACAACAGGACATCAATTTATTCAAAGACTCAAGACTAATTTCTTTCCAGTTCATCACAAGTTTAAGACTTCAAGCACAACCTCTTCTAGTAAGGTCTCAACGATGACAGAAGACAGGATTATAAAGTAGAAGATTATTATTACAGGATATTTTTTAGAACCTCGAGTAAAATATTCCATTTAACTCGAGGCTCGGGGGCTACACCGTATGGGTGCACCTCACAGGTGCACCTCACACATAAGGAGATCAGAAGCTTTTTAAAGACATCAAGGTTTGATCAAGTTGTTGAAGTTCCAGATCAAAAGAGAGCTCCTCCCAGCTTATTTTTGCTGAGGATTTCTTCAACCAAGCCAAGAAGAGCTCGGGGGCTGCTGTAGGGGATATGACCCTCGGGTGCCTCACATTTGGGCTTATCAGACCGGATCAAGTGAAAGCCAAGACCAGCATTGATCATCCGGTATGGCTCATAAACAAGGGTTTGATTTTGATAAGGAAAGTTCAGTTATTATCGGGTAGTTAATCTCCGAATATGATATCTAGAGGTTTATTTGTACCGGAATCCTTGTAATTAGGGATTTAGTATCCGAGTTTGGTAGGAAATCCAAGTCCTACTCGGGATAGAGTACCGAGATTGTTAGGCTCACCTCCTGAGTATCTAAAGGAGACGAGACCCCCCCGAGGCAACTCATCATCAAGCTTTTTAGCATATTTTTCTTGCTTTCGAGGCCCAAGGCTTCATAGCTTGATTACGTCATATTGTAAGATCCGTCATCATAGTACACACCAAAACACTTGACGTAGGACTATTATCCTTCAGGAGGCCTAAACTAGTATAAACCTTGGCTCTTGTATTCTAGAGTCGACCATAGGGTTTAAAGGCGTTGCGCTTCCCTCACACACATCTAATCACCATCTCAGGTACCCCCTTGAGTGGACTGATTGGTGATTCACCGACAATCACTGACTCGATGGGAAGACTGGTTCCCTTCGACTCAACGCTAGCAATGGTTCAATCGCCACGTAAGGTTCCTGTCAGTGAATTACTGAGTAGTCCACCTAAGGAGGTACCCAAGGTGGTGAATAGATATGTAAAGAAAGCGCAGTGCCTTCAAACCTGATGGTCGACTCTAAGAAATAAGAGCCAAGATTTATACTAGTTTAGGCCTTCCGAGGGATAATAGCCCAACGTCCATTATTTTGCTGTATTATATGGTGTCTAAGCTTATAAAGTATTAAAGTATGAAGAATAAGATGCCTCAGGAGGTGCCTCGCCCCCTTTATATAGTTAAGGGGTGAGTCTGATGACCCAGGACTCTATCCCAAGTCGGTCTCTCTGATATCTAAGATCGCATATCAAATTCGGGTGCTAATTCCCTAATTACAAGGATTCTAGTATAAACATATCTCTTCATACCGGATCTAAGATTCGATCTCCTAATGACTCCACCTTCCTTATCGGGACTAAACTCTCTTCATGGGCCATACCAGACTGCAATGTTAGACTTGGCCTACTCTTGGTACAGGCTGATAAGCTCATCTCAAGGTACCTAGGGATCATATCCCCGATAGTAGCCTCTGAGCTCTTGTTAGCTTGGTTGAAAATCTTTGACTGAACAAGCTGGGAGGATCTCATCTTTTAGTTCAAATCTTTGCTAAAGTCTAATAATCTTGAGGAAATCTCCAGTCTCCTTCTTCTTCATGTGAGGTGCACCGTATAGGTGCATCCACACGGTGTAACGGTGTAGCCCCGAAGCCTCAAGCCAAATGGAACATTTGTCTCAAGCGTCAAAAATAATCTATAATAAAGGTCTTTTGAAGCCTTGGTCTTGATGATTCCTTGAGGTTCTTTGGGCTTCGGCATAAATCATGTGAATGCCTTGTCTTTGAGAATTGCTAGTGCTCGAGAGAAATTTGCTTCAGGGAAGCCAGCTATCAAGGATCTGAGCCATCATGGTCTCGGGCGCAACTGACCTTGAGCCCTCGAGTCTCAGCCCTCAACCGTTTAATCCTCAAGCCATGAGCCCCTAGGCTCCCGAGGAACCTAAGCGTCGTTAGCCCCACCGGGCGCACGAAAAGTTGCTTTTTGTTCTTCTCTGTCCACAATAAATGCATTGCAGTTGACGGGACAAGCGAACGTCTCTGCTCTGATTGGGCCAGGTGCAGACGCTGGGCATAGACAGAGAGATGAAACCATCATGTCGACTCGATTGTAGTGGGCATGATGACTGAAGTGATGCCTATTTGTAGCGATCATGCCCAATGTCATGGTGATGATCCTGTGGCTATTTAAGCTATTCGCCCGCTGCCTTTCTGCATGCTGCCATTTCAAACCTTCACTTTCATTTCACAACCACTCGCATACTTCTTTTTCTTCCTCCTTCGCTCTTTCGCCTGTTGGCTCCCCGGCAATAAGGGCGTCATTGCAGCTGCATCATCTGCTACCGCAAAGCCTACCTCCTTTTCTAATTCAAGCATATGGCCTCTGGGAGTACATCGCCATCGAAGAGTGGGAGGCATCGGTGATGTTGAGGGGGAGGCTGTAGAAGCTTGAGAAAGTGTGGCTCTTGCCAGAGCAAGCGATCTAGAGCTGGCGCCCAGCGGAGGGAGAGGAGTTCCCAACACTAGACAAGAATGAGATAATCTTGTTCGAGTCCTTCATCGTTTGTGGGCTTGGCCTGCCCGCGCACCCTTTCCTCCAAGGCCTCCTGCACCTTTTCAGCATTTCCCTCGGCAACCTTTCTCCCCCAACTCCATCCTTCAAATCACCATCTTCGTACACATGTGCGAAGCGTACCTAGGAGTGGATTTGCACTGGAACCTCTTCCGGTACTTCTTCATCCTCCGTCGGTCACTGAGGACCAAGGTGATCGACGACGCCATGGATTCCATGATGGCAAGTCAGCAGAATATCTGGAGATGCCACTGACCACATCGAACAAAGGGTGGTGCTCGGAGTGGTTCTACGGCATGAACCACCCTCTAACCGTCTAAGCCGAGATCACTCGACGGCCGGAGCCCTCCACTTGGTGGAACAACTAGGGCCCTTCGTCCAAGCAAGACTAGGTCTAGGAGCTGGCGGGACTGTAGGACCGAAACTAGCGACCAAAGGGGGGTGAATGGGAGCAAAATAAAAATACTGCGGAAAAATAAAACTTCTGAAATTTAAGTTTTGAACTTGCAAGTGACTCGATATGATTCAGTTCATGATTTGAATAAATAAAAGTCACACCTGGCAAGTTGACACTTATATTTCAGAAACCTTCCTCAAACTCAAAAAATTGGACTTGCGAATCACAGCAGATAAACAAAAAGAAATCTCTCAACCTCTTGTATCGAACTTGCGAATGGTTTCAAGGTGCTTAGCACAAGGCTATGCATTGTATTAGCACAAAGCAAGTCGATACACCCTCTATCAAAAAGTACTCTCAGAAATAGATT
>KE371701.1:81006-100710 GCA_000418225.1 Zizania latifolia | reverse complement strand
CCTCAAGTGTTCTCATGGGAGGTTACATCTTTTATAGCCCCAAGGGCCAAAGTAAAAAGACTCAAATGTCCCTACTCTAGAATGTTCTCAAAGCGAGGCCCGAAGGGCAAAAGCGTAAAATATACAGACTCTGGATTATTCGATGACGTGATCAACTTGGCCGTCAGGACACCGCTAGAATTGACGGTACTTTTCACTTTCCGTTCGGTTTTGACAGTTTTAAGCCGAAGCCGTCAAAGCGTCCGGTGCCCCCGACCGTGCACCCGGATTGGGCCAATCCGACGCAGCGACTCCTCTTCAGCCCCGCGGTCGGACCCCCGTGTACCTGAGTCATACGGATCAGCACCACACCGGATCAACCCTCGCCGCTTCAGCTTCATGCACCCGGATTGGACTAGACGCCTCCGTGACCCCTCTGCCCGGCCGACGCCCGTCCGTGTACCTGAGTCGCACGATAGCTCCATCACGGCCGAGTCTTCTCATCCTCTCATCTTCTTCTTCACATCATATCCCCGGTTGACAAGCACTCATCACCTCATGGTGTCTACCATGACTCCTCAGGGACTGGTGAAGGACCTTCAGTACCGAGGGTTGAATGGGATCAGCATCGCCACATGCTTCTTGCTGTGGTGTGTGTTCCCGCTCTAGGACTAGGCAATGATGGCCTATGAACTGTTCGGGCCCTTTGACCTGAACGACCAGTCGGTGGAGTGGATGCCTCGAGCAGAGGTCACCAAGTACCTCAACTCCTTCTTCAGTGGGAAGCCTTGCTTCCCTAAGGAGCTTGGGTTTGTGATGTACTGCGTCACAAACCCCCGAACGTGGTAAGTTTTACTATTTGCATTTTTTATTCCTGTTATTTTGCTCTCCTACTTGTTGAATTTGTGCTGATGTTCCACCACCCACGTTGTGTGATGTTGCCTAGCCATAGCGTAACGCATTGTATTTCTTGCAAGCACTGCTCCCCTAGCACCCTATGGGGGTTGACTTGCCTCATCGCGTGCCACTCCCGAGCAACTCTGAGTTGCCCCCACCGTTGCCAAAGCGGAATGAGAAAGAGTTGGCTATCGCCTAGCTGACCGGGCTCATCGAGGTAAGTTCCTAGCTTATGGTATTTTTCCATTTTCCTGCTTCATCCTTTGTTGATTGTCATCGTTTTGGCTATAGCTGCTCCGGGCACAGCTAGCAGCGGAGTCCTTGAGCGAGGGCTAGGTGGCCTGTTGGGGAACACGGTGGCACCAGGATATCTTGCTAAGAGATGGACCATAGATCGTTACCTCGGGCACGCAGTGCAGTAGAAGGAGAGTTGGAGTAGCGAACCGATCCAACTCGAGCATGCCGATATGGTCCAGAGAAGCCGATGATCATCCTCAAGAAGCTAACAACTTAGCATGATAAAACGTATCAACATGCAATTTGGTGAAGCTCTGCTTCCATACGCCCTGCACCCTCATATATATAGACATCCTAGCTTGTGTCCTCCCGGGTCCAACATGGACTCTACTCAGATCCCCATCCGATCTGTTCGGATCTTTATGTAAACCGTTTGGATCTCTATCCAAATTGAGCCCAATTCGAATCCAATGTTCTAATTCATTAAGTGTGTGACCCTATAGGTTCACGTATAGCTTGGTCAACATATAGAAACTCCTTTCCACACTCCGTTAACAGCAGTCTCTAGCAAAGCATATTAACCCAAGTATATGTAAAGATCATGTGAGATCATGTGTGTTGGGGAAATGACTCCCACTGTACTTAAGGATTGATCAAGAGCTGATTAAGAGACATCGAATTTTGAAGCACCCTTTGAGGACTTTTGGACTCTAACTAAAAGATTGCTTTGGAGCCCCCTTCACTAGCTTTAGAGCCCCCTTCACTAGGTTCGGAGCCCTCTTCACCAGGTTCGGAGTTTAGAGCCCACTTCACTGGGTTCGGAGCCTCCTTCACCTGGTTCGGAGCCCCCTTCACCAGGTTCGGAGCCCCCTTCACCAGCTTTGGAGCCCCCTTCACCAGGTTCAGAGCTCCCTTCACCAACTTCAGGACCCCTTCACCAGGTTGACTCAAAGGCCCTGAAACCACTCCGGAGTAAGGGCTAAAACTAGGGGTTCCAGTCCTCTCTGACAAGACATGTACTTTACGGTGTTCATATGGTATTTTACCATGTTACCCCTATGTAATCTTCTGTATATCACTGCTATAGTTGATTATAAGTAGATGATAGTTTGGTAACATCCTGTTTATGTTATGCCTATAAATATCCCCCTCCATGCAAGGGGGAGGGGATCGAACACTTGTAGTGTTAATCAATACTACTTCTGCATAAAGGTTATTATCAATTTTGGAGACCTCGGGCGAGAGTTCGAACCCCTGTCTACACTTCAAACTCTTACAGGTTCTAAACACTAAAATCTATTGCGTATTTTCTGATTACGCCAACAGTTAGCACCGTCTGTGGGGATCCTAGTTCTAAATTATCCTCTCTACCATAACCTACATAATCAACTTCAAAGCATACCTCTAAACCTAGGAAGCTCCCCTTCGGCCTAGGGCTTCCCAGGTGCTGTGGGGCCCTCCATAGGCCTCCCTTCAACCTAGGAAGCCCCCCTTTGGCCTAGGGCTTTTTAGGGGCTACGGAGCCCTCCGTAGGCCTCCCTTCAACCTGGGAAGTCTCTCTTCGACATGGGACTTCCCAAGGGCTGCGGGGCCCTCCACAGGCCTCTGTTCAACCTGGGAAGCCCCCCTTCAGTCTAGGGCTTCCTAGGGGCTGCGTGGCCCTCCGTAGGCCTCCCTTTAACCTAGGAAGCCCCCCTTCTGTCTAGGGCTTCCCAGGGGCTACGGGGCCCTCCGAAAGCCTCCCTTTAACTTGGGAAGACCCCTTCGGCGTGAGACTTCCTAGGGGCTGCGGGGCCCTTCGTAGGCCTTTCTTCAACCTAGTAAGCCCCTCTTCGGCTTGGGGCTTCCTAAGGGCTGTGGGGCCCTTCATAGGCCTCCCTTCAACCTGGAAAGCCTCCCTTCGGTCTAAGGCTTCTTAGGGGCTACGGGGCCCTCCGTAGGCCTCCCTTCAACCTGGAAAGCCCCCTTCAGCATGGTGCTTTCCAGGGGCTTCGGGGCCCTCCGTAGGCCTCCCTTCGACCTAAGGCCTCCGAACCTCTGGAGCCTCCACCAAAATGTCTCGTGAGGCAAGGATCGCTGCAGTCAAAGGTAATTAACGTCTCTCTAGGGAGAGACTTCATATGTAAATCAGCTTCGGATAATTTTAGCCTAGTGGAGAACGCATCATTATGCTTTTAGGGCTTCGACAACCCTGTACAATGCATTTCTACACCGCTACCTAAACACCCAGCTTCATGCAAGACACATAAAGCCAACACGGTTATAAACAGACATATGTGCCTCCGGGCCCCAAGCGCCCCTTGGTTCGAAGCATTGCTTCGCTTCCTAAAAAATATCGGTGTGATCTGCTCCACCATTATCGCTTCACAGTGTCCCGGACCCAAAGTGATAAGAACAGAGACATACGTGCATCTAGGTCCCAAGCGCCCCTTGGTTTGAAGCATTGCTTCGTTTCCTAAAAAATACCAGTGTAATCCACTCCACCATTATTGCTTTACAGTGCCTCTGGGCCCGAAGTGATAAGAACAGAGACATACATGCCTCCAGGTCCTAAGCGCCCCTTGGTTCGAAGCATTGCTTCACTTCCTAAAAAATACTGATGTGATCCGCTCCACCATTATTGCTTCACAGTGCCCTCGGTCCCGAAGCGATAAGAACAAAGACAATGTGTCTCCGGGTCCCAAGTGCCCCTTGGTTTGAAGCATTGCTTCGCTTCCTAAGAAATATCTGTATGATCCGCCTTACCTTTATTGCTTTACAGTGCCCCTGAGCCCAAAGCAATATGAAGAAGGGCTACAGCGTACCTCGAGCTAACACCTTGATACGTACTCTCGGGTTCCAAGCAACCCAAAACATTCAAAGCATCTCATCGTATTGAACACAACGAATTTTTTTGGCTTTTTCTGGACTCTAGGTAATGGAATAATAGGGAAAATTGAAATACCTAACAGGCAACCTTCTCTCTGATACCACTTGATGCGACTAGGGGCCCGATCTTTCGATAGGTTCGATTGGATCGACGTGAAGATGTTCACGTTTTGAGGCTTCCGATCAGCGATCGTCACCTCGCAACCGCTACACCCGCACATCTAGTCGTTATCAACCACGCTCTCACGTAGTCAACCTCACCACGAAGGCTTTGTTCCTGCTATCAATCGAAGAACTTCACAAGAACAAGGTGAAAACGCAATCTGAATTGCAGATGATAATATAAAATACTAGCAGTTGGGGTTCTTCAAACCGATCTACGGTAAAACTGCAATGGCAGATTAATCCAAGCAAAACACCCAAACCCTAACAATGACGATGGCTATCTATTTATAAGTTGCAAGACGTGGAAGGTCATCTATAACATGGGCCAACCGAGTAGGACTCAAATACAATGACCTAGACCTAAACTGACTCGGACTGGACGGAGGTACGTGAATTGTTTTGCAGATTCCAAACAGCTTAGGTGGAATTTTGATGTGGGACCAAAACCATCTGAAAGTAGACTTCAAGAGCTTTCTAAAAAGTACTCATGGGCCCAGAACAACATTCTGGATCAGCGGCCATGTCCGTTTGAAGTTGATGATGTCAGGAGGCCCGAACTCGCGAACTGACATTGATTTGTACTCAATGGCTCCACTTCTATGCTTGAGCTCTTATGTTCTTTTCCATGGTCTTTCCCTTGGTGTGGTTGTATCATTGGTAGGGATGTCCTCATCACTACCCAACAGTTGAGCAGTACTAGACTCAATTCATTGAATATAGGAAGTCAGAGAAAGCGACGAAACTAAGTAAAGCAAACAAGTCCAACTTTCAGAACAACATATGGCCGCACTGTACTGGCTCTCGTGGGTACGTGACGAAATATGATGAATGGGAAAATATGGAAGAACAAGTTGCCCATAGTGGCGTCGTACCTGTAATGTCTGACTGGATAACACGAGCAAAGCACTTCTTGTATGCGAGAGGTGTTTCTTTGTCAGCAGAGGGTAGCCTAAATTTCAAGAATGACAATGTATAACAAGTATCTCAGAAAATAGCAGATGCCCATGCCTAGTCTTCCCAAGGCTATATCAGGGTAGATAGAGAAAAAGACCAACCAACGATAGCACTAGGCAATAAAGAGCATCCAGGGCGCACTAGGGGCAAAGGAATGATTCCTTGGAAAGAGGGGTTCACAGAGGATGAGGCCTCCTATAGGAGCCGAAGTAGAAGAAAAGAGGAAATGGATGAGATGATGTCGATGATGCATGAACAAATACAGGAAGAACGGGCAATGATTGATGTTAAAATAGCTAAAGCACTTTGGCAGCATGGTATTGTGGGTGAGGGCTGTTGGGGAATGGGGAGGCTACGCTAGCAGTAAATTCAAATTTTTCTACCCAGTTCGCCCATGAACCATGCGTGTAATGGGATCATGGATCGTTACCTCTAACGCGAGACGCACTAGTGTAGCAGAAAAAGAGTTGGGGAAGCGCATCCTCGATCAACTCCGCTCGGCTCTGTCCAATCGTCGGCGGTGAAGACGATGCAGCCTTGCGATCCTCACGTCCAGATGATCAGCACCGCAGTAGCAGCGATGCCTCCATGGTATCCACACGTACAGGGACAGGATCATCTCACGCCAGTATGCTAGTACCACATGGGAGATTAGGGGAGAGACAACCTCACCAGGTATGGCCAAGAGGAGGTGGCGGCTATGGTTAGGGTGAAGTAGCAGTCTTTTCGTCCTAGCCCCTCCTATCCTTATATAGTGCCCTCTCATGGGCCTTTAATCAGTATTAAAGCTCAACAGATCTAATCTGTTCGTCTGGCCCAGAAGTTCTGGTCCAGGCCCAGAACATCCGAAAACAACCTTATGTACGGATTTATTTCTGTCTGAAACTTTCGGTCCAACTGGAACTTTAAAAAATAACATTCTGTATCGAATTTATTTTGACCTGAAAGTTTCGGTTCCACCCGGAACATTCAGTTCATCTAGAATTCACCTTTTAGGCAGGCCCGGAACTTTCGGTCCAACCAGAACTTCTGGTTCCTCCAGAAACCAAAACTGGGGCTGGCCTAGAACTTCCGATCGCACCGGAACTTCTGGTTGCTCCAGAACCCAGAACTTCCGGCCTCAAGCCAGAACTTCCGGTTCCCCCAGAATTCTCTTGGACATATTTTCATTAATCTCCCACTTGCACAAAAGTCAATTCTTGCAAGCTTTAAGCGTGTGACCCAATAGGTTCATATGCAAATGGCCGCTACCCAGAAACCTTTTCTGGATCGCTGGTCAATAGCGGTACCCAGCAGCACATATTGACCGCCGAATGCATACAAAGATCATATCAACTGAACCTTGATATACTCATGCACCAATCCCTTTATCACACGACATCAGTCAAGCTCAAGGCGAGATTTATGCTACCCTTGTGATAGCTCGACACTTCACTCGATCAAGTAGTAGATTAATCATGATTAACTCTTTAATCTTAGTGGCATGGCCATGCACTTTCCTAATCCAACTATCTCGAGGGGCCCAAAGACGTCTCTCCCGTTATTTAGGAGGGGTAAATTCTATCTTGATCGCTCACATCCCAAGACATGTTTCATAACAGACCCGAAAGCAACCTTTATAACTACCTAGTTACGGAATAGCGTTTGGAAGCTCCTAAGTGTGTTACTACACATTCTAGAATCAATGATGATCTCAGGTCAAAGGATTTTGCTGGTACACCATTTGAGATGGCAATCCTAGTAGTATCTCAAGGTGGGTCTATCCAACACCATATTCTCTAACATGTGTCCACATTACTGATTTGATATCTCCATATCCATGATCCATAAAACATGATTATCAATCAGACAAATGTGCTAATCTATAAATCATCATTGTCCCACATGATGATATGAGATTAGGGATCATTTAGAATAACATCGTTATAAAACAAAGAGTTTCACAAATAAGTCATATACTTGCTGATCGATGTAAAAGATAATTATTCAAGGAACATGATAACCAATTATCCAAGATACATTAGCATAAATAAGACTCCTCTCACATACACTAGACTCTATCACCCAAGTATTTAATACCCATAGAGCTCAAGTGCGCCTCATGCTTGGGCTGCGAGAGAGGTTTCATCAACGGATCGGCAATGTTCGAATCCGTGTGCACCTTGCATATCTTTACATCACCTCTATCTATGATTTCTTGGATGATTTGTTCCTCCATCATACAAACAGGATTTGAGAAAGAAATTACAACGCTTAGATCAGGGTAATAAGTCCGTCGAGGAATATTACCAAGAGCTACAAATAGGCATGTTGCGTTGTGAGGTAGAAGAAGATGAGGAGGATAAAATATCACGCTTCTATGGGGGATTGAGACGAGAAATTCAGGACATAGTTGATTACAAAGAATATAATTCTATTAACAGATTGTTTCATCTTGCTATGTTAGCTGAGAAAGAACTGCAGGGAAGACAACAGATGTCGAGGAACAATTTCATGAGTACAACTACAACAAGACCTTCCCTGGGCTACCCCAAGACTGCACCGACCACTTCATTTCGGTCTGCTGCCCCTACCATTGATTGGGCGCGTTCAGCAGCAACGTCTTCATCCAAACTGGCAACCGAGGTAAGCAAGTCGGTTCAAGCGCCGACCCCTACGAAAAGTTCATCATCAATTGCTTCCACGGGCCAAACCAGAGACATTCAATGTTTCAAGTGTAAAGGATTAGGGCATGTACAACGGGATTGCCCTAACCAGTGGGTACTAATTGCAACAGACAATGGTGAGTACACTAGTGCAAGTGACAATGAAGATGAATTAGTACTTGCCACTAACCATGCAGGCAATGGAGATGGCGATGACCCACCCAGTGAGCATGAATTGGAGCAAATAGGCGCTGTCGACACGAGCCAATATTTGAGCATTGTGGCGCAACGAGTCTTGAGTGCTCAAATGGAGAAGGCCGACCAGAACCAACGCCATAACCACTTTCAAACCAGGTTCGTTGTCAAAGAAAGAGCGTGTCGCGTTGTCATTGATAGTGGGAGTTGTAGCAACCTTGCTAGCTCAGATTTGGTGGAGAAACTCAACTTACCAACATAACCACACCCACATCCTTACTCCATCCAGTGGTTCAACGCTTGCAGTAAGCTGAAGGTAAGTAAAGTTGTGAGAATACAATTTTCAGTAAGAAATTACCATGATAGTGCAAGCTTCGATGTTCTGCCCATGCAAGCATGTTCTTTACTATTAGGTAGGCCTTGGGAATATGATAGAGATGCTTTAACCGTGGGAGAACTAACACATATACTTTCACCCACAATGGTAAGAAGATAGAGTTGCTACCAATGACCCCTGCTGAAATTCTAAAAGATGATGTAGCACGAGCTGAACATGCAAGAAAATTGAGTGACTCACAATCTGAAAATCAGCAAGTAGCTAAAGAAGTTTTTCCAACTAAGAAGGAGAAGAACGAGTCTCATGTGAGGAAAGACTTAGTGAAGTTGATAGGTGTTTCCATGCTAGCTACTAGATCTAAAATTTTCAAATTAATGACTCATGAGTCTCTTTGTTATGCTTTAATTTGTAAAGAGGTTTTCTTTACCCTGGACGATTTGATGACCTCTTTACCTCCTGTTATTGCTAAACTGTTGCATGAGTTTTCTTATGTGTTTCCAAGCGAAGTGCCCCCTGGACTGCCACCTATGAGAGGGATCGAGCATTAGATTGATTTGATTCCGGGAGCCACATTACCAAACCGAGTGCCATACAGGACCAACCTCGAAGAGACTAAGGAGATTCAGCACCAAGTGCAAGCCTTGCTTGATAAAGGGTACGTACGTGAGAGTCTTAGTCCTTGTGCTGTTCCAGTTATTTTGGTTCCTAAGAAAGACGGATCATGGCGCATGTGTGTTGATTGTAGAGCCATTAATAACATAACTATTCGATATCGTCATCCTATTCCTAGGATAGATGAT
Organism: Zizania latifolia; assembly: GCA_000418225.1. Classification (NCBI taxonomy): domain Eukaryota; kingdom Viridiplantae; phylum Streptophyta; class Magnoliopsida; order Poales; family Poaceae; genus Zizania; species Zizania latifolia. The sequence goes on along the minus strand of KE371701.1, from coordinate 91,633 downwards.
ATGCTTGATGAATTGAGTGGCTCTGTTGTGTTTTCCAAGGTGGATTTGCGTAGTGGCTACCACCAGATAAGAATGAAATTGGGTGATGAATGGAAAACTACGTTTAAAACTAAATTTGGCTTGTACGAGTAGTTAGTAATGCCTTTCGGTTTGACTAATGCACCTAGTACATTTATGCGACTTATGAATGAAGTTTTACGTAATTTTATTGGACGATTTGTGGTAGTATACTTTGATGATATTCTCATTTACAACAATTCTTTGGGTGGACATAAGGATCATTTATGTGCTGTTTTTATTGCTTTGCGCGATGCACGTTTGTTTGGTAACCTCGAGAAGTGCACATTCTGCACAGATCGAGTTTCTTTTCTTGGTTATGTTATGACCCCACAAGGCGTTGAAGTTGATGAGACCAAGATAGAAGCAATCAAGAGTTGGTCGACTCCTAAAACGGTTACACAGGTGCAGAGTTTCCTCAGGTTAGCTGGATTCTACCGATGGTTTGTGCAAAATTTCAGCACCATTGCTGCACCAATGAATGAGCTTACAAAAAAAGATGTTTCTTTTCAATGGGGACAAGCACATGAAGACGCTTTCAATTTGTTAAAGAAGAAGTTGACCCATGCACCACTGCTCCAACCTCCTGACTTCGGTAAGGTTTTTAAACTCGAATGTGATGCAAGTGGAATTGGAATCGGAGGAGTGTTGATACAAGAAGGTAAGCCGGTCGCATATTTTAGTGAGAAGTTGTCAGGAGCTAGTTTGAACTATTCTACTTATGATAAAGAATTGTATGCTTTAGTTCGAACATTAGAAACATGGCAACATTACTTATGGCCGAAGGAATTCATTATACATTCTGATCATGAATCTTTGAAACATATTAGAAGTCAAGTGAATCTGAATAAACGACATGCTAAATGGGTAGAATTTATTGAATCATTTCCATACATCATTAAACATAAAAAGGGAAAGACAATGTAATTGTTGATGCTTTATCTAGACGTTATACCATGTTGTCTCAGCTTGATTATAAAATTTTTGGATTAGAAAAGATAAAAGATTTATATGCCACTGATCTTGATTTTAAAGAAGCATTTGCACGTTGTCGAGAAGGAAAGACTTGGAGTAAATACATTCTGAATGATGGATTATTATATCGCACTAACAAATTGTGTGTTTCGGCAAGCTCTGTTTGCCTTTTGTTTTTGTAGGAGGCGCACGGAGGAGGATTAATGGGACACTTTGGAGTAAAGAAGACAGAAGATGTACTGGCCACTCATTTCTTTTGGCCAAAAATGAGACAAGATGTTGAGTGTTACGTTGCTCGATGCAACACCTGCAATAAAGCTGTCCCGCCTCAATCCACATGGTCTTTACATGTCCTTACCTATTCTTAGTGTTCCTTGGGAAGATATTTCCATGGATTTTGTTTTAGGATTACCTCGAACTAAGAAGGGGAGGGATAGTGTATTTGTGGTTGTGGATAGGTTTTCTAAAATGGCTCATTTTATTCCTTATCATAAGAGCGACGATGCTACAATAGTTGCTGATTTGTTTTTCAGGGAAGTCGTTCGTCTTCACGGTGTGCCATGCATAATTGTTTCTGATCGTGATACGAAGTTTTTAAGTCACTTCTGGAGAACATTATGGCAGAAATTGGGGACGAAACTACCGTTTTCTACCATATGTCATCCCCAAACTGATGGTCAAACTGAAGTAGTGAACCGTACATTGTCTACAATGTTGAGAGCTATTTTGAAGACCAATTTGAAGATGTGGGAAGAGTGTCTACCTCACGTAGAGTTCGCTTATAACCGCTCGCTACATTCTACCACAAAAATGAGTCCATTCCAGGTGGTATACGGTTTTAACCCTCATGCTCCTATTAATTTACTACCTTTACCATCTACTGAGAAATTGAATTTTGATGCTAAAACACGTGCTGAATTTGTACTTAAATTGCATCAAACAACTAAAGAACATATAGAACGTATGAATGCCAAATATAAAATTGCTGGTAATGAAGGTAGAAAGGAAGTCATTTTTGAACCAGGTGATTTGGTGTGGGTACACTTACGAAAGGATAGGTTTCCTGATTTGCGTAAATCAAAATTAATGTCTCACGCTGCTGATCCTTTTAAAGTGCTTGCTAAGATAAATGATAATGCATACAAGATTGAATTGCCTACAGATTATGGAGTGAGCAATATTTTTAATGTTTCCGACTTGAAATGCTACCTGGGCGAGGAAATTGACGTTGAGTCGAGGACGACTCCAAATCAAGAAGGGGAGGATGATGGGGACATCACTGCTAAGGATACGACCACCATACTTGACTACTAAGGACCGATGACTCGTGCCCGAGTCCGTCAGCTAAATTGTCAGTGAATTCGTTCCTCGTTAATCAAACAGATTCTTCTATGAATGGAATGCCACTAAATTTGGGTTATGATTACATTATACTTAGGAACCTTGGAGGAGATATGCTAGATCAGACAGCCGAGTTGATAAGGGGAGATCAGGACTATCGGCCGGGATGCTCGGGTAGTCGGACCACTAGTCCGACCGTCGACCACCTTTCGTCCGACCACCGACCACAACTCGGCCGACCACAGCCACCACTCGCCCGACCACCGACACCACTCGGCCGACCACCAACCACGAGGCCATCGCTCGGGAGTCGCTGAGTTCTAGTTGGGAGTCGGATCCATCGTTCAGGAATCGCTGAGTTCCAGTCGGGAGTCGGATTCCAAACCGATTCGAGTCAGAATCTTCATAGGGTTTCGAGTCTATCCTCTTAGGGTTCAGCCCATGTTCCTAGGGCACGGCCCATACCATAAATGGCATCTACGACCTGAGAACCCTATAAATAGACAGCCGCCGTCATTGATAGGATTGGGTTTTTGCTTAGATTATTCTGCCATTGCAGTTTCACCGTAGATTGGTTTATAGAACCCCAAACTTTGAGTTCTTCAGTTTAATATCAGCAATCCAGATTGCGTTTACCTTGTTCTTGCAAAGTTCTTCGATTGTTTGCAGGATCAAAACCTTCGTGGTGAGGTTGACTACGTGAAAGCGTGGTTGATAACTACTAGACGTGCGGGTGTAGCGATTGCATGGTTACGATCGCTGACCGTGCATCGGGGGTCAGTACTACCACTAGCGCCCCCGAGTCGACAACTCCCGAAGCCACTGCCAGCCCCGATAAGCCTGCATCAGGGGTCAGCATGATCGCCAATGAGCCTGCATTGACATCGTCAACCTCCCCTCTAGTGGAAACCTTGTCCCCCTCGGGCTCTAGAGTCGACGGCCTAATGAATACACAAGTTAAGACACAAAATTCTATATTATCATATATGTTTTTAGGAACAAAAAAATTACCTGGCCGACTTTCGGAAAGCCACTTTCTTCACTGGTCGGGGCTTGCCCGATGGCTCCCCCGGTGGAGGCGACGATCGAGGCGGCGACGGCGAGGATGATGAGGTCACCACCACCACCACGGCATCGATGAGGGCTCCCTCTGACGTCTCTGACTCGGCGCCAGCCTCGCCTGGAAACGACGATGGTACCTTAGGCTTGCCCTTGGATGCTACCGTCGTCCATGGTTTCTTCGCTGCTGGAGCAGAGGGAGCTCTCTCCTTTCTCTTCTTACCGATTGAGCCATCGACCCGATCGATGTCCTTCATGCCGACCGCCCGCAGCTGCTCCAGCAACGGCGCAAGGGAGAAGAACGTGTCTCGCCCCTACAATGTGTCACGACACGCTCGACACCCGGCAGTGATCACGCAAAGACAAAAAAGGAAACAATTACAAAACACAAAAAAGGTTGAGTGCGACGCCTTACCTCCGGTCGGGGATTGGTGAGGCGATAGGCCTTTGGGCAGTCCTGTTGCTGATCTCAGTCTTCGCCGCAAAGAACTCCCGCACCCATGCCTCGGCTTCCTCCATTGACAGAGCCTCCAGAGACTCATGGGAGGGGTCGGCCCGACCCTCGTAGTCATACCCCGACCATGCCTGGATCTTGTAGGGCTGGACCCGACGGAGAATGAAGTTCAGGGCTATGATGAACCTTGTCAACTGCTGCTTCCAAAGGTCAGCGATCATCCGGACCAGCTCATCAACTGGACCTTGATCCTTTGAACCGCAGCTATCCGAACAGGTCCGCACTGAGGTCGAGAGACGGTCGAGCTCTAGGGATAGGGCCGACTCATGGTTCTCGACATGGAAGCACTGGCTGTGCCAGCCCTTGTTTGAGGTCGGGAGAGGGATAGGGATGTACTCGGTGGCCTTTCCATCACAGAGTTAGAGTCCAGCCCCCCGACTATCTTCTTAGAGAATGGCTTAAGGAAGAAGAAATAGCGGAAGAGGTCAAAATGGGGCTCAATGCCGAGATAGGCCTCATAGAGGTGGATGAAGATGGAGATGTGAAGGATGAAATTAGGGTTGAGATTACCAAGAGAGATGTCATAGTGGTGGAGGAGTCCATGGAGGAAGGGGTGCGCCGGCAATCCGAGCCCATGGAGGAAGAACGACTCGAACACCACTAGCTCTTCGGTGTTCGGAGTCGGGAACGACTCGCCGGCCACCGGATGCCAAAGAGAAAGCGCCTGGGTCGGAAGAACATCGGCCTTCTCCAGCAACTTCAAGCGTCAGCTGGAGGAGATGGAGTTGTGGAACTCGGTGGAGCGGTAGACGGTATCTTTGGACGAAGCCATCGGAGGAGGTGATGGGGGAGCAATGGATTTGAGGTTGAATAAGCGGCGCGCCTTATGGTAGCACACTACGCAGTTGCAATGGTGGTCGGGACGACGGGGAGCCAGCGCAAGAAGGATTTGGGCGCAAGGAAGAAGAAGGCAAAGGCAAAGGCTTGAGCGCAAACAGAAAGCGTGCGATGGGAGAAAGACGAAGGGGAATGATTTATAGTTGGCGGAGGAGTGGCGGATCAACTTCTCGGATTCTTTGCAATCGCATCGAGACATGCGCCGAATGGAAGGCCACGTCATCACCCGAACAGGTCCAACTTCCATGAACACCGCAGCCGACCGTTGGAGATGTATCAAATGGCTGAAGAAGTGGGGATGCGAAGAGACCTAAGATCGATCCTGGATCATCGCCTATGCTGCACGCCCGATCGCCTGAATGCCCAGGGACTCGGATTTCCCTCGCTCCAATGATGCCCGATCGCCTGAACATTTGGGGCTCAAATTCCCCTCGCTCCAATGACGCTCGATCCCCTGAACGCCCGGGGACTCGGATTCCCCTCGCTCCAATGACGCCCGATCACCTAAATGCCCGGGGACTTGGATTCCCCTCGCTCCAATGATGCTCGATCGCCTGATCGTCTGGGGACTCAGATTCCCGTCGCTTCAATGACGCCCGATTGCCTGAATGCTCGGGGGCTCGGATTCCCCTCACTCCAATGATGCTTGATCACCTGAACGCTCGGGTGCTCGGATTCCCCTCACTCCAATGACGTCCGATCGCCAAAATGACCGGCGACTCGGATTCCCCTCGCTCTAATGACACCCGGTCGCCTGAACGCCCAAGGACTCGGATTCCCCTCGCTCCAACAGTGTCCGATCGCCTGAACACCCGGGGACTCGGATTCCCCTAGCTCCAATGATGACCTATCGCTGGTCACTAAGGGGTTTGGACATCCCTCGCTCCTACAACGCCCGATCGAATGATGACTCGTCTTATTGAAGTATGCAAAATATTAGACCCTGAAGCCTGATCTTCTATCAGACTCTAGGCTCGGGGGTTGCACCCGGTAGGTGCACCTATCGGATAAATGAAAAGAATTTATCAAGAAGCTCATCTTTGTCCTCCTCATGGCCTACTGACTCTACTCGGATGGCTATCGCCCTTCGGTCGTAAAAAGCTCGGGGGCTCTTGTTTGGGAGATGACCCCAGGGTACCCCTGAGTTGCCTTGGGGCGGTCGGACAGAACAAGGGGTCAGCAGACAAGATATTGAGGACGACCTCAAAAGTAGTTGGACCGGTGGTCAGCTGCAAAACAGTCAGCAAGATATAAAGGGAAGCTCGGATGACGCCCCGAGTTGAGGACTCGGGAAATATCTCGAGTACAAGGACTCGGAAGGCAGAGGCAACAGTGGGCCCACACACTTAATCGTTGGCAATAAACGACGTAACCGTCGGTCTTGAATGACTAGTAAAGATAGCAAATAATATCGTGGTTATTAGCCCACGATTTCTGGTGATTTAACCATTGTAAAGGGATTTAATTAGGGAAGTTAAAGACTAACGGTAACCCCCGACCCGTGGGATATATAAAGGGTCAGGGGTACCTCCCTCAAGAGGACACTTAGACTGACACATAGCTTACGCGCGCGAGAGCTCTGTAATTACACTCGTCTGCGCATACTCTATCATACAGGACTAGGGTTATTATCCTCAAGGAGGTCTGAATCTGTCTAAATTGTGTCTGTGTCTCTTAGTTTTAAAGGCAACCATAGGATCACGAACACAGAAACTACGCTAAACCAATTCAATGTACCTCCGTGGGTAACCCCGTCGAAGGACTACCATTCTAGGTAACGACACCCTAACCATTTATTCACCATCTCGGGTACCCCTTAGATGAACTGCCCGACAATTCACCGATACTTATCTATTCCATATTTGTCTCATAAGACTTGTGTAGGGCCAGTGGTTAAAAAAACATCCGACTCGTTTACACCCTAATGCTACTACCAATGCCATTGTTAATTGTGATAGCTAAATCGGTACTCCCACTAACACCCAAGACGAAAAAGAAATACATATCCAAACAGTCATCCGAGTTTCATCCTCTTTTCAAAAAAAAAAGAGAGTTCTCCATTTAGAAAATGAGAAGATCGATTTCTCTACAACTTAAAAAGTTTCTGGTGAGATTTAAATATTTTTATTCGCAACGTTCCCAAATCCAAAACTGCTTAAAAAAATAAAACCATCCTAAAATAATCTTTAAAATTAGGTTGTGCTATTCAAATTGTATCTTCTCAGGAAAAAGAAAAACAAGCACCCTCGTCATAACTTGTCATGCCATTGTTAGAATCGTCGAAAGATTCAGAATTAAAAACAAGGGATCTTTAGAAGCATGAATTTTATAGGATTATTAGAGGTTAGTTTAATTCTTATGAAAATCCTAAAAAAAATTTAAATCTATGGAGGCTTAAGTTAAATACGTTTATTTAGTTTTCTTAGAAGAAGGATAAAAAAATTCCATTATTATTCCTTTCTTCCCTCTCTGCATTTGCAGACATCCACCTCTCGAGAGGCCGGCAAGCGACGAAGGCCGGAGAAGAGAGAGAAGCCTCCCCTTCCTCCGCTCTGCTATGTCCTGTAGCACAAAGCAGGAGCTCTTGACCCGCTGCTCGCTCCGTCGCCGTGTCCATGGCGGGGGAGGCGACCACCTCCACCCACCCGCCTGCGCTGCCTGCCTCGCGCCAGGAAATCCAGGCGGCCATCGCCAAGGCCTCCGAGCTGCGCGCGCTCCACGCCGCGCTCCTCCAGGGCGGCGCCAATGCCGGCGCGTACGCTGCCTACGCCAGCGCCAGCCCTAGCCCCGGCGCCGTCATCCGCCCCCCGCCGGGCGCATCGCCGGCTCTCTCCAAGTCCACCGCCGTCGCCGAGGACTACCCCGTCTTCACTCCGGTGAGCAATTTCTCTTCAGCGTTCGTTTCGCGCTTCTTCTACCATGTGCTCGATGCCTTTGGTTGTACATGTCTATTTGTTCTATGTGAAGAGTGTTTGGGAACTATTGGTGCTTGGTTTGCCTGTCCCGCTTGCCATGCTAATGTCTGAATATTTTTGGAACTATGTAATGCTATGGTGCAGGATCTACCTGTTCCTCTTGCTGTGAGGATTATCTTGTAAATAAAAATGTTTAGGATTGCTAAAAAAATGTTTAGTTTCCATATTACAGGGCGGCATACATTATGGAGCTTTGGGAAATGAGCAGCAATTTCTTTTTACTAAGCTATTACTGTATGTTTGCAGTAGATTTTTGTTTCTTTTTCTGCAACGTCGCAGCCAGCAGTAACTTGAAACTCAAACCGAACTATTGATGGATGTAAAGGCATAAATCATGGATTCTGTTGCCTCTTCTTGAAATCTAACCTTTTCATGGATCACGTTTTTTTAGATATTGGGTATTTCATTAAGCACTGAAATTACATCCGGGCCTATTGCATCTAGGGATGCATACAACCAATACAGAAAAGAAAAGGAAAAAAATCTAGGACAACAAGAACATGGATCATGTTTATATACTGGATGTTTTGTTTGCTTCCTGATTAATCTTCTGAAATTATTATTTTTTCTCTTGGTGAATTCCTTCAGACTTATGATGAAGATCCACTAAGTGGAATGAACTATATTCGCCAAGACAATAGGAGCCTATCTGAGAACTGGAGTGGAATCGGTTTGGACCATGAAGGTCAGGAGGATGAGGTTGCTTTCTCTGATTTTGACAATCACAACACCTTCTCTTCATCAAACAGCGAGCTCCACTTTTCTTCATCAAACGGGCATCTGCGGAACAGAATTGCATGCAGAAACCACCCTTCCTTCCTTCAGCCTACTCTGTCTGCCGACAGCTGCATCAAATCGGCTAGCAAGAGGACAGATTTGCCAGAATTTAAAGCTGTGAGCACTTGCAACACCTGCAAGCCTCCAGCAATCAGTAGGCACCCTGAAACTGATGTCAATGCTCTCAAGAACATCAGCAGTGGAATGCCACTGTCAAACTACCACCCCTCCATCTGCTCAAGGCCAAGGCAGAAGGGGCCACATATTCTCTCATGGCTCTTACCCAAGTCAAAGAGGAAACCGAAGTCAGACATGTCGCCAAACACCATCGAATGCGAAAACATGTCACAGCTTCTGAAGGAATGGGGCGTGTTTTCTCTAGAATCTCTGAAGAAGGAGCTTGCTGAGGCCAATGAGCATAGAGACGCTGCTTTGCAAGAAGCCGCAGCGATGAAATCGTCACTAGGAGAATTGACCACCAAACTAGTGAGCTTGGAAGGGTACTGCTCAGAACTAAAGAAGGCTCTAAAGCAAGCAACGAGAGCAAAGAACATTATATCTCACTCAAAAAGGTCAGGTAGATCACTCGATATTAGTAGAGACAATTCTATGCCCGTCAGTCATGAAGTAATGGTAGAGGGGTTCTTGCAGATAGTCTCAGAGGCCCGGCTCTCCATTAAACAGTTCTGCAAGGTACTAATCCAACAAGTTGAAGATGTTGACAATGGATTGTCAGATAAGCTAAACTTACTCCTACAACCATATCAAGTCAAGCTCACTGACAAGCAGTCAAAAGTGGCACTATATCATCTCGAAGCTCTCTTGAACCAATCGATGTATCTAGACTTTGAGAACTGCACATTCCAAAAGAACGGATCACCCAAGTGTCTCGACCCTAAGCAAGATCGCCAGGATAACTTTGATTCATTTGTCGCGCTTCGCAACCTGAGCTGGAATGAAGTCTTGAAGAAGGGAACCAAGTTCCACTGTGAGGACTTCAGCCGTTTCTGCGATCAGAAAATGAGCTGCATCGTGTCCATGCTGAACTGGTCATGGCCATGGGCTGAGCAGCTGCTGCAGTGCTTCTTTGTGGCTGCGAAGTGTATCTGGTTGCTACACCTGCTGGCATTCTCATTCAGCTCACCTCTGATGATACTGAGGGTTGAAGAGAACAGAGTATTTGATCAGATGTACATGGAAGACATTCATCTTGACAAACAACGGTCACAGAATCCTTGTCAAGTAAAGATCATGGTAACTCCTGGGTTCTATGTCCAAGATCAGGTGCTTAAATGCAGGGTGCTCTCCAGGTACAGCTAGATCTGTAACACTGCTGATCTGAGGCATGTCTTAGTTTCCTCTTGACCGATTGATGTTAGCTTAGTGTTAGCATTTGTCTGTTAAGTTGCAAAGTATACAAGAATGTCAGGATATTGGTTCACGTGTTTGCCTAGTGCCAATGGATCTGTAGTAACATTGTGAAGTATCTGCAAGATAGATTTATGCCCCAATAGAGTAGGTCTCAAAACATAACAGATTCCTTTTCTTTTTGTAGTTTAGCAATGATCGGCATGAAGCACTGATTTAAACTATAAATAATATAATATTGTCACAATGTTTGTATATTGTTTTATACATACACTGAATCAAATCTAGCCCCACAAATATGCAGACGGACGATGGTAGACCATCCTGCTAGTTCACGATGGTAGCCCCACAAAAACAGCTAGGAAGTATCAGTTGTTAGTGAGAATTTAAAGAAACCAATTTTCTTTAGCTTCTAGATAGTAGTAGTTTATTCTTATATTGTGCAGATATTGAGTTTCACAAACCGTTTGGTACTGAGTTTTACAACCTAAAAGAAAAATTTAGATAGATTGGGAGCTAATAATTGTAGAAGTAGCTACATTTGCTAGAATATTTTCAGGGCTTTTGGGACCTTAGTTTTTATGAGAGGCAGATAAGGGGATGACCTTGAGTGGGTGGACGAGGACATTGACGGTGGTAAACTTCTCAGTGACGTCCTGTTATGTTTGGTTGGGAATAGAATATTGATTGATTGATGATCTGCCGTAGCGTACATTTATTTATA
>KE371700.1:6229-24409 GCA_000418225.1 Zizania latifolia | reverse complement strand
GTAACTTGTTTCTCAATTTCGTCCTTTTGGGCGGGGTTATACCGGTATGGTCGAATGTTGACAGGTTTAGCCCCAGGTACCAGTGGTATTCTGTGATCACAAGAACGTCTGGGAGGAAGTCCCCTTGGCTCCTCAAAAAGATCCTTGAATTGGTCAATCAGCTGCTGTATTTCCCTTGGAACAATGTCTACCGATTTCAGCTTACAAGCACATAGGCACACCAAATACATTAGGGATTCTTGCTGATACATACCCTTAACTTGCTCGCTGGTAACACAATGACACTGAGCAAGTTGAGGAGTAATACCTTGCACTCGTATTTGTTGCCCTTGGTGGTTGAATTCAAGCCATTTGTGTACCCAGTCTATTTTCATCGGGCTGTACTGTTGTAACCAGTCCATTCCAAGAATTGCATCATAGCTGCCGAGTGTAAGTAATCTGAAATCTGTCACATAACTCCTCTGTTGCAGCTTCCAATGACAGTTTGCCATCACTCTGGAACAAGTCATTTGCCCTCCATCAGCAATTCGAACTTGTATTGCTCTTGGCAATACTGTAACCCCATTCAGTTTCATGGCCAATGGTTCATCGATGAAAGAATGAGTACTGCCGGAGTCTATCAACATGAGCATTTCTGTTCCTTGAATCCACCCCCTAATTCGGATAGTTTGAGCTGATTCCGTGCCAACTAGCGCTTGCTGTGAAATTGCCATCAGGGTATCTTCTAGTGTTGCATTTGGATGATCACCAGATAAGTTGTCCTCCGAATCACTTTGTATGGCCTTAAGTAATTCCTCAACTATGTGTAACTGGACTGATGATGAGCACTTGTGGTCCTTGCCCCAGGGCTCTCCACAAATAAAACATAATCCCTTTGATCTTCTATACGCTCGGAGTGCTGATATTCTATTCTCCTTGTGATTTGCAGCATATCCTTCAACACCACGGTGGTCCTCTGTATTCATTCCAGAAATTGTTTTACCCGGAATTGATGAGTTGGACTGCACTCCTCGGGAATTGGTTCTGGCAGAACTGTTCCGAGAATACTCTTTCTGTTTAACACCATCTAGGGCCTCTTCTTGAAGGAACGCAAGTGCACATGCAGCATCCAAATCTGGTGGGCGATGCAACATGACCGCTGTTCGGATGTTATCCCTCAATCCCTCCATGAATCGGGTAACAAAATATACAGGAGTTAAGGAATTATCGTAAGCCATCAATTGGTGCATCAAGGAATCAAATCGTTCGACATACTCTGAGACAGTTCCTTCTTGCCTTACCACATACCACTGGCGGATCAGCGACTGTTGCTTATCACGGCTGAAACGCGCGCAAACACGGTCACACAGTGATTCCCAGGGTATCCCCACAAGCTGAGTCCTCACTGACTGCAACCAGAATGCCGCATTTCCGATAAAACTGAGGGTGGCGAGTCGAACCCAATTGCCAGGGTGTACACCATAGGTTTCAAAATAGGTTTCGCAATTGCAACGCCACATCTGCGGGTTATCACCATCGAACTGGGGACAGTTCATGGCTGGCAGTGATCCCATACCTATGTATCCAGTTCCATGGTACATAGGTGCTTCTGCTCCCATCGATCCCGGCACAAAAACCTGACGAGGAACAAAATTGGCAGTGGGTTGTGCTGAGTAATTTACCTCAGGACGTCCACCTTCTTCCTTTCCCCGCCGCAAGAATTCTGTTCCACCCCCTGAAGATAGCAAACTGCGATGAGAATCATTCAGCGGAGGACCCCGATCTTCATCTGGCTCCTTGCTCTCTTCCATCTTTTCCACCTTAATCTGGAGTTTGCCGACCGTAGCTTGCAGATTTTCAATCCTCCTCTCGATGTCTGGCATCCAGGATTCCAGAGCTCCCTTAAGAGACAACAGATCAGAACGCCCTTCTTCCATTTTCTTGAGCAGGAGATCGAATTTGCTATCCGTCTCCATGATCCTAGCGGCTTGCCTGGTGATGTATCTGGGTTTCTCCAGGATCACAACCACGCTTGATCTCCCCCGAGCTCGGCTAACCAGATCGAGGAGTTATTTACGGATCCCATAATTTCTTGCAGGTTCCAACCTCTCCCCAGGGATTGTTTACAGCCAAACCAAGGGATTGCGGATCAAAAGCGCTGGCTCTGATACCAGAATGTTAGAACCCAACCAAAACACAGAGAACACAGAGAAGAGATAGGATTCTTGAACGATTAACGTAATCGCCAAGCCAGCCGCCGCCAGTTCTTCCTTGTTCGATTACAACAACCAGCAAACAGAGTATATATACATCTCCTGTTAATTGGGCTATTATATTAATTAGTTGGCCCACTCTGGCCCGAATAGCCTCATATTTGGCTTCCTGGTGCGCGCCTTCTTCCCGCCAGCTTCCTCCTCCTTCTCCTATAGCAATGCCGGCAACAGCCCTGGTGCCTGGTTCGTGACAGATAGGTAGGATATCATGTGGAGAACCGAAGGCGACGCGAAATCTTTAGTTGAGAAAAAAAGCAGCCCCGATTAGATGCTATTCACGCCATTTTCTTTTACGATAGGCGATCGAGCCCCGTGAAATTCGAGGCACCACAGAGAATCTTAACCGACACATCAAACTTAAGTTACGACGTAAAACGATAACAATTTATACTCCATGATATATTTCATGACATAAAATACAACAGAAATTATACATTTATATGATCTTCGCTTGAAAATCGTATTTCTTTCGTGTTCTTTAAAATGAAACCTTCATAATCAATCTTCTCTAACATGTCACTCTCAGTGCTATTGTAGCCAATCTATTACTGAGTAAGTATTTCTTGTGTCATCGTAGATTATAAGTACGATTTTAATAGCTTCAATAAAAGTTTTGTTCCGCTGATGCAAATGTCACAAGAATAATCAACAAAATTCTATATGCTTAATAGTTGCAATGGGAAAATCTCGGTTCAAAAACTTAATATGACCCATTTTCTCTTTTTCAGAACGAAACTTTGGATAAGAGTATAATTCTTTAGCATTAAGATTAGATTGTCTATCTCTTTTAAGTGTAGCCTTGAGACGATTATAAAAATATTTTAAAGCTGTTATTATCTAATGATTATAATGTGTTAGAAGTCGCTCCCATAATATTACCTAGCTTTCTTCTCATACTTATGCATAGCGCCTTGAAATTGGAGGCCGTTGTGCGAGCACGCACGTAGCTGTTACTAACAATCAGAGACGGGGAAAGCAGAGGAGTTGATGGTTGCTATCCCAGAGAGGAAAGCAGAGGCTGTGACATAATATCATGCTAGGATCCGTGATGTGAAATGCGAAGTGATTCTTCCTGCAAAAGCGTGACCAATTTGAGCTTTAATTACATTTTAGCTTAGATTTTTAAAATGAAATGTTTTGGTACAGTAAATGGTGTACCATTCCCGATTTAATAACAAAATATAGAATTATTTTAATATATATATATATATATATGATTAAATATGACAATATCTCAAATATAGTGTACTTGAATACAATATAATATATATATATATATTAGTTTAGGTAATATATAAGATATATCTTAAATAAAATTCAAAATACAGTTTTGATTGAAATGGATGTATTAAGTTGGTATAAGATTGATATTAGCTAATATAAGATCAAAATTAACTGATATTAAAACCGAAACATAACTTTATTAGTGGGGGAGGAAAGGCAAGGGGACGGTTGAGCTGAGCTGAGCAGAGACCACAGATCACCATGACGTGAAATGGTTTCCATTCCAAGCTTAAGGATCAAGCTACAGAGGGCATAAATCTTTTGGTCCTAGAAACGTTGGAGCCGAGTAGCCATGCGTCTGCTGGTTTCAATGGTTGAGTTGTCTAAGGACCCGTTTGGAACTTTGTAACAAGTTGTGCAAAAGCAAAACAGAAAATACATTAAGCTAAGGTTTATGATAATTATGTAAAGGTTGAAACAAATGAATTTAATACTAAAAAGGTTAATAAAAACTTTAAAATAAATTTATCAACAATTTTTGTATAGTTTTTTTTCCAAAAAATTATACCGTTTTATAATTTGGAAAAGTGTGCACGGACTTTCATAACTGTTGGGTTTTATCGAACAGTCTACCAATGGAGTACCTCTAATAGTGATTTGTATGTAGAGGTAAGCGTTGTATCCTGCTAGATGGTTAACTCAAAGAACATAGCTAAAAAACTTTATATAGGTTCGGGTCTTCCGAAGGATAATAACTCTACGTCTTATATTTGTGATTGAAAATTAAAAGTATGTATGCTAGATGTATCGGTATGGTCTTGAGGTATCTAGGTTTTGATGCCCTCTAGGGTCCCTCGCCCGCCTTATATAGTGTCGAGAGGACAAGGTTACATGTAGGAATCATATCTTTATTTGATTTTCTATATCCTAAGGATTATAATCGGACTCTTGTTTACCTATAGGTTGTTTTCGATTTATAAAAAAATATTTATCTCAATATATTTTATCTATATCAAACTGCTAATTGAGTCAGACCTCCTGCTAAAAACCCAATAAAGGATACCGGGATCTCATCCCAACAATAACCCAAGCCATAAGTCATGCTTTTAGTTGAGTGAAAAATCTTCATATTCTTTTGATCAAGTTTAGGAGTCATTAGTCATAGTATGAAACAGAGTAATATCAATGGCACCATATACATTTCCTTTGTTGGCAAAAAAATGGATTTGTTGAAATTTTGACAAGAAAAACAAACGAGAGACCGAAAACGCACCAAAATGATGACAATAAGCTAACCAACATCACTTTATCATTTTTGTTGCAATTTCAAATCTTACCAACGTTAATATTTTGGCAAATTTTGAATTGATTCAACTCTAGGACAAGCTGCAGCTTAGCAAACAGCCCTTCACTCCTTCGTGCGCTCTGGGCCGTTGGTTTGATCCAATAGCCGTGATCGAACGGTCCAAACGATCTCTAACCTCCCTTGGGCTCCCGAGCAGGAGCAGTCATCTCCATGGCGACCTCTACGGCGGCGCCCGCGCCGAGGCACAGCTGCGCGAAGCTATCGGTGGCGGTCGAGGACCCCAAGGCGGAGGGCGGCGGCGGGATCTTCGTCAAGGCCACGTGGCACCCCACGCGCTTCTCCCTCGCCGTCACCGACGGCGCCGGCGCGTGGGTCGCCGAAGCATCTGACGCCGAGGTGCGCCTCCGCGCCGAGCAGTGGGACCAGCCCGTCGCCGAGTACCTCGCCCTCGCTGAGCGCTACCTCGCCTTCCAGCATCCCTCGTCCACCTACTCCTTCCACGACGCCGGCAACGGCCACCGCAGGGTCCGCTCTGTCTGCTCTTATCCCCTTTGTTGTTGTTTTCAAAGAATGCTACAGATTTTAGAGCAAGTTGGAGCTAGAAATAGTCGATTTTATCTATATGATAAGATTGTTACCTGATGCGTACAGTGTCACATTTATCTCTCACTGATGTTCTAGGTGACGTGTGTATACTGCCCAGTACTCCAATGCAGCAGTATTTTGTTTAGGGATGGAACCTTGCAGCTTGCTGGTAATTCCATAGATGGAGACTGCATTTAGCTCTGATTGTACTGTGCTCATCCATGAGCAATGCATTCAGTATATACTATATAGTATTGCTTTCTTCAGGGGTTCAGTATAGTACTGGCATTGTGATATCTGTCTGTTCACTTGGGCCCAATCTGGGAATTGATTTCTACTTCCGTTGATTGTAGCGTAAATGTAATATCTTTTGTCTTTCTTTCACAATGTTTGTTTCTTATATTCACTTGTGTTTCTGGACTTGGCCAATAAGGATATACCGATTAGTTGTATTGATTTGATTGTACATACATACACTCACCCACCCATTGCTTAGAAAGAGTACACTTTTATATCTTGGTGAAATTCAATGTGAAGAAATGCCTACTTGGGATTTTCTGTATGTCATATACTGATATACATGTATGGTCCAATATTTTGTGCTAACTGTTTCTAGTATCAGAATAGTGCCTCATCTCATACTTTTCATATAGACCAGGACCTGTCCGTCAAGGATGGTCACTTATTTAGGACTAAAATACTTCGTTCTCTTTTATTCATACATGATGTTTTGTAAGTTTTATTGATTGTTTCCTTGCCCCTTAACAATTTACCGGACCTTGATTGCTTCAAGTTACTCACATTGGAGGAACAACATGGATTTATTTATGTCCTAGCATCCTAAATATGAGCATCATTGATGATATGGTAGACTTGAATTAAATGATTTTCAAATGGCGATGAGATTATGTGGAATGCAAGTAGTAGTGTTTTCAAACTTGCCTTGGTTTATAAAGGGACCAGTTCATTCCCTTGCTTGTTTTTTGCCAATCTGATATTTTTTTCTCCTTTTCATTTCCTGAGTTTAATCATTTGTTTTTGCTATGTAGTTGTCATGGACATTTGAAAGACAGGATACCAAGTTAGAATGGCGGTGGAAACTGCAGCCTTCACCTAACACACAGCAGACTATAGCTGAGATCCTGAATTTTCTTATGGACGCAAATATACGCTTGAGCGTATGTCACTTTCATTTTCCATCCTATGGATATAGTGCCACAGTACTTTGTATTTTCTATGTAATCAGTGAATTGGTTGTCAAGATTCTGACAAACTTGATTTGACCTCACTGCAACTTACCACCAAACTGTCACTTGATTGGACTTAATGACTAAACTGTTATCTTTCCTTCATTTTTCAGGAAGAGGTTGTTAGGAAAACACAATCTTTTGACAAGTTGAAACAAGAGTCTGAGAAGTGCTTGCAACAAAGTGAAAGATTTAACAATGAGAAAGCTGAGTTCGAACAAGCCACACTTTCAAAGGTACATTTCCTGCTATTTATTTTGTGGGTGCCTTTTTGCAGACGACAATTTCTTCCATACAGAGTCGAAATTATCTATCACTTGAACCTTGCTTGTTTGCATAAATACATACTATTTTCAGAACACCATCTGTTGAGCATCACTAGCATTGATATTTTGCTCCCTTTTGTGGTCATGTTTTGACTTCTGGAGTTAGTGGTTCCCTCATTCAGTTATTAGTTGGCTGTAACTCAAGAAAGCTTTATATTGAGCTTATTGTATTTGTGGACTACTCACCATTGTCCCATATCTCTAGTTTGTCGCTGTCTTAAATTCGAAGAAAGCCAAGCTCAGACAACTCAAGGACAAACTCACGGAACTTGAATCTGCTGATAAGGCTCCAAAGGAGGACGATGATAATTCTACTGATAGGACAGAGCCGTTCGAGGAAGGAAGTGACAAAGAGGCAAGCCTTAATGATGAACCCTGTGAGACTGGTGGTGGTGATCTTCATAGCTCTCCTGAGAAAACTGGAGCCTCCTCCAGAGTGAAGAGGGGTTGCAAGAGGACCAGAAAATAACCTGAACAAAGCAAGCTAACTGCCGCACTGACTATAAATGGTATAACAGAACCTACATGGAAGTTGTTAGTCCTTGTGAGGTATCTGTCATGCAGCTAGTTTTCATGTCCTCAAGTATGTTAATCATGTACCTTATGACTTCTTTCAAAAAAGAGAAAAAAATCGTGTACCTTGTGAAGTACATCTGGAGCTGAACCTTGACCCAATGTGTCAAGCTTGTCGGAAATGTTCTTCACGTGTTTTTGGCTCATGAAGGTGTAAAAATCAAGGTGTTATCCATACAAGTGGCAAATAAGCGGATTCGAGTGCAAGGTGGATGAACACAGAGCCCCAAATAAGACGAATATTATATTGCAAATTCAGCACGCTACCAGTGAAAGCCTTTTCTGAAACCGGATCAACCACCAGAAACTGCAAATTTTTTTCCTATCCCAGCCGCATAAGGCTGCAACGTGCTCCCGCTGGTTTGAACTTTGAAGAGCATGTCCATCTGTAACTGTAAGGCCAGTCATCGTACGGATTAGGGGTGACAATGCACCCGACGGGGTCAGGGACCTGTCGAGGATCCGCTCCTACGGGGTCAAGACCCGCCAGGGATCCGTCCCTATGGGGCTGGGTCTGGGTCTAATTTTCAACCCACGAGTCTGTCGGGTTAAAGCCCCGCATCATGTCGGGTTTAGATCCGGGTCTATCATTTGACCCGCGAGGATGACCCGCGGATCCTCGCGGGTCCCTGGCAGACCAATAGAAAGGATGCACCCTGGCAGTGGCAGCAGATATTTTCCTTTCCTCAGTGCATCCTGCCCTAGTGCCCATGCCCAGGCCACCGCACTCTGCAGCCGCTGCCCATAGGTGCTTGCGGCAGCTCGCTGCAACCCCGTCGGTCACCGCCTAAGCCCCGTCGGCCATCGCTGATGCCATGTCGCCCTGCTCCTTAAGACCGAAGCCTCGCAGGAAGCCCCGCCGCCGAAGCCCCGAAGCCGAAACCCTGTCGCGCGATCAGCCGATGCCCTGCCTCCCTGCCCCCAAAGGCTGAAGCCCCACCACCGAAGCTCCGCCTCTAGCTAGATCTGTCGTCACAGCTGCTCCGTCGACGGGATCCACCGCAGCCGTCAGATTCATGCTCGGGCGCCGATGGCCGGACCTTCCACCGTGGCCCCTCCGCGGCTCCGTCGTCGTCGGCCGTACGCCCGCACCCCGGTTTGCTGTGTCTTGCTACCCCCAAAGCTCCAAAAGTCGGGTGTTTCGGGAACCCGCCGGGTTTGTGGGGACCCGATGGATCCAGGTTTGGGACAAGATTTCTACCTGCGGGTATAGTCGGGTCAGGTCTGAGCGAGGACGGGTTCGGATTTGGTAATGACCAACCCGGACTCGATCCGACCCATTGCCACCCCTAGTACGGATTGGGCAGCTTCAAATGGTGGCAAAAATGTAAGCTTTCTGCAAGAGCAGCTTCGAAGTTCTATGCAGACGTCAAAACGGGACGAAAATATGATCTTCCTTTTTCAGGAGATTTGTTTTGTTTTTCCTTAAAATATTATCACGTTGTCGATCTGATACTCTTCTTGTGTAAGTCCTCTCGTAATAGTGAGCCATCTAAAATCTTAAACCGCTAGGCTATTTCATACATCCACATATATGACCCCTCTCCTCAAAATTTCATATATTTCTAAGCGATAATTGTCCGTATGCTCTGCAGTTGGAGCGTCTTCGGACATCTGCTCCAAATTTGGATGTGTTCGCACTCATACTCCACAGTTGTGTGAAAATTTCTATATGTGACTTTTTCACATATAAATGTCATCTACAATTTTCTTTTTCTATTTTTAATATTTTTTGAACGATTTTGCCCCTACCCTATTGTCAGGAATGCTGAGGAGTTCTCTGGTGTTACAAATGGCACGCACAAGATAAGAGCTAGAAGGCCGAATGTGTGCTCATGTGGGCTAGAATGGGTCAATTGATGTATTTCCTGAGACGGGTGAGAATGCTAGAGAGAGCTAGAGAGGATAGTTATAAGCATTTTTTTCTTCTTATTAATAATGACATTTGGTCTTTTACTCTCATCAATTATTTATTAACTTTATCTCTCATAATTTTTTATGAGATGGAAGAGAGTTCGTAGCTCGAAATCATACAGCTAAAGAAACAAGAGCCACATGAACGAACGATGATAGCCTGTAGAAAGGAGCAGTGCAGCCCCCACGCACCGGAGGACCGCACTAGGCACTAGCTACGACGAGTTAATAGCGAGCCCAACGAACCGAACTGAACCTCGTACAGTGACTATTAATCTCCTCTTTTCCCGCTCAATTGTCGGCACACATGTAGCATGCACACACGCACGCACACCCAATCAATCTCCTCCAGATATCAGATCATAGATCGATTATAAAATTATTTTTTACTCTCATCTTAATTAATACCGTTAGAAATCAGATAATACCATTAGAAATCAGAAAGGATAAAATTATAAAAAAGTGATACATTGTGATAAAATTATAAAAGGCAAATTTTACGGTGCACCAGATATATTATGGACCGTTCATTTATTTTGATCTAATGGCTAGGATTAAAGATGGTGACCTACTTCCTAGGAAGTAATAAGTCACCCTTAATTTTTCTACGCTAACTTTCTAATTTTCTGCACCAACTTTTCAATTTTCTACATATACTTTCTAATTTTCTACGCTGACTTTCTAATTATTTACCGATCACCAAGTATTTTTAATTTTAGTTTATTTTTAATCATAACTAAAATTAATGGTCCAGATTAATCTTAAATATTACCTCTTAAGAGGTAATGGGTGTACCGTAACAGAGCTCTTATAAAATTATACAACAGGTGTGCTAGAGAGTATAGGTGCGTCCGACGGCATAAAGGGAGATGACAAAATATATAGAAGTACCAATGCAAATTCATTAATAACAATTATATAAAAAATATAATTAACTAAAAACACTAGTTTATCTTTATGAATCGATGACCAAGATCGGGATCAATTATACCAGTATAATCTAAGTGCCGTGTGACCTGGGCCATTTCAAGCTCGATCGATCAGACCGGATACCGATTGATTATACATATCAAGCACCATGGAATTAAACCTCGTCACCAGAGACCGAAAAGTAGGAGAAGAGGAGGAGGAGGAGGAGGAAAAGGCAAAGCGGCAATGGAAAGCTCGCGTTGTTCTCTTCCTTTTCTCTGCAAGTGGAAGCCGTGATCGATGGATGGAGCTAGCTAGCCACTCACTCCCCTGGGCTTCACCTAGCTCAGCTCGGAGATGCAGTCGTTTGTGCGCTAGCTTTTCGCAGTTGGAAGGCGACAGGATTTGGTTAAAGCTCTCTCCGGCTCTCAGATAGATAGGCATCACGCTATATACGGATCTACCACGCATGCAAGCCTGCATGCGTATATTGGCATCAGTGACGACTAGCTACCTTTCTTTTCCATTCAGATAAAAAAACCAGTTGCTGGTTATTTTGCCTCGCAGTCACGGCGTGGCTGTCCCGAAAAAATTTGTGGCTGTCTGTCAAACTCTTTCAAATATGGAACAAAACAGATTTAAAAAGTATCGAATAGGTTTAATGCTTTGTATAACTGAACAACTTAACTTATATTATAAAACTAAAGCAAATCGAAAGATATCTAAAAAAATATACACATATTACTGTTACTCGGCCTAACTTGATAGGCCTGAGATATATTTTTTTCTGGTTTCCTTTCCCCTAACGTGTGGTTATGTCGTTCACCTCGTCGTCAGTCGTCAAAGTGGCCGGCGTCGACGTGGTTCAAGGTTGAACGACGAGGTATAGCAAAACCATAGTCCATAGATGGACTGGAATCACTCAGGCCGGAGTTGTGCTGAAACGACGCTAGCTGCGAGTTAGTGCCGGTTACTTGTGTCGTCGTCGTTGTGTTAATGCGATGGTGCAGTGAGACATTGACAGTAGTGCCTCCGTTCCATAATATAATAATTTAGTATTGATAGAATTTTTTATAGTACAATAAATCTAGACAGTGATATTGTATAGATTCGTTATACTATAAAATATCTCATCTGATATAAAATTATTATATTTTAAGACGGATGGAGTAGTAATAAGTACAGTACATGTTCACAAGAGCTTCCGTTAGCTTTAACTATTTCTAAAATCTAAAATACTCTCAATATATAACTGTAGAATCTAAAAATAAAAAATAGAATAGAATCCAGACACCGTAAAATATCTAACTCGTATAAATTCTCATTATATACATATACAGCTCCTGAATAAAATAAATAAGTTTTAGGTAAAGCGGCACTAGCAAGCTACACCGTACGTCGCTTGCTTAGCACGTGCGTGATTGTATTGATGAGTTTGTAGATGTGGTGGTGGTGTTTGCGATCCGTTAGTGGGGGAGAAAAACCGTGCCGTCCGTGCGTGATCGATGGATGGATGGATGGATGGATGTTGCGAAATTGCTTGGATCACACTTCTCCCAGTGCTGTCTCCGCTGGCTGCTGGCTGCTGCTCGGTGCGCCCGTGCAGTTTATTATGCATTTAATATGTATGGCCAGTCCACCGGAGATGATGCTACTCAGTTCATGATCAAAAGATTGATTAATAATGTTTTTATACAATTAAATTAAATACTATAAAGGTTATATGCTAAGTTTGTTCTAAAATATAAGTCATTTATGTTTTTAGAAAAATCAATATTTATAACTTATAACTAATAATTAAGCTAAAAATTATTTAAGTTAGATTAAAATTTAAAAGTATTTTTATATGTTGTTATCATAATAGTTGTTCATGGTATATAGCAAAAGTAAATAATTTTTTACATCGAATACCATATAATATATATATCTTATATTTTAGAATAGAGTTAGTACTAAGTTATTGTTTTAATCTTTCTTTAAAATTAATGGTCAAACAGTTTACTTTTAGTCAAAACTAATAATTAATCACGAATGGATGGGGTACTACTTGACTAATATCGTTGCCAAAATGAAGAAAGGGTTAAGTTATGCATTCTTTATTAGGGTGGTTGGGTGTTCCATCGAAATATAACAGGACACGGCGTGACGCACAATTAATCAGCTTAGTGACAATTGACAAATGTTTGTGGAAAAGATTTTTGTTGACAAATGTACTTTGGTTAAAGGCAATCCGTAAGCACAAATGCAAGGAACAGGTAAAAAAGACAAGTAAATTCTTCCCTCTCTGAGGGCTGCTTTGGTTCAAAAGATTTTTAGAGGAAAAATGTAGGATTCAAATTCCTATAGGAATTGATACTATTCGCTCATTTGGAATGGAGGATTAATGGATAGGAAAAATAAAGAAAAATTTTCTTTTCCTTAGATTTAATAGAAAAAACATAAGAATTTAAACATCCACTCCAACCCTTTTTTTCCTTTTCTTTGTTAAGTCCAAAGCAAATCAATACTCAAAACTTCAAGCGAGAAAAACATAAGTAGCTTTATTCTATTTTAATATGAATGTTTAGAAATAAAATCCCGTGTTTAGTTAATTTCTGTGTTTCAAACAATACATCTCTAATTTTTCTTATATTTTTAAATTATCTGTTTTTCACATACATTCCTATCCTATTTCTACGTTTTTCTTATTTCTATATTTTTGAATCTTATGTTCTAGATTGACCTCAGATCCAATCTGACCTAAAGTTTCCGTCAAACCAAACTGACCACATAACAGTAGTCGTTCAGCAGCGGCCACAATCCCACAGCGAAATCTGTACATACACGTTGAGCCGGTTTTGATATTTCGACAGTCAAAACTAAGAATAGAGAACTTTTAAGATACAATCAAAGTTACTGACAATTATTTGATTATCAAATCTTAGACTGAATGAGTAGACTTACAAAAAGGATAAGTAGTCCATCTAATCTATAGATCACTATATAATAATATATAGTCTAATATTTAAAAAAGATACATCAAATTGATGGGCATGCAAGTGGTGAACTCCCTGCGCGATCCTTCGGTCGGGCAAATGGTTCCACGTCTCAACTACAATTTATTTTTTTATCAAATTTATATGAAGTTTTTTTAAAAGAAACTGAATAATGAGTTTTAGATATAACCCGCTATTCTTATTGATTTGTATCAAAATCCAATAAAAATCTACTTTAAAAAAATAAATAACCAGTTAAACATGGTATATATGATATATTTGTGTGCCCATCCCACGACGACTCACTGTCGGCCTAGATCCGTCCCGGGGTCGATCGGATCGCGACGCGTCAAACTCCACCGGAGCAACGACGACCGGTTTGCCGGCGTCGCCAGGGATCCCCAGCCGGATCGATCCATCCAAATCGATGATAACGAAAACACCTGGCCAAAACTCAGCTTGCATGCATGCTTGGATCGATGCCCAAACTTGCACGTATGACCAACGCTTGATCGCCCAAGCAGCTAGCTTTGCCGCTCTGCATGCACGCATGTGCTGGTTGCAGAGAATAGAGCGTAGAGCATGCTGTACTGTACTGATATGTTCATATGGGTGATAGCAACAGCGACCAGCATCCATAGAATGCACTCCATAATTAATTTCTTTGTTATATGAATTAAACCGAGTAATGCAGGATTAATTCTTGTGGAATTTGAACGTTTCGAACGGAGGACCGCGCTAGTTACACATATCTTATCCGCGCTTTATTTCTTCAAAAATATATTTAAAAAATCTGATTTGCACTTATGGGATGGAGCTTACAGCCCATATTTTTGTCATGTCGAGACCAGGTTATCTATAGCAGTTGGTTAATAAAAATCAGTTTCTATTATTATAGATCTAATTTAATAGTAATCAAACCAGTTACCATTAACTACCGATTAGCTAGAAAACCATCAGTAACCATGGTGTTGGTATCTGTTTAAGACTAATTTAAGCGTATCTGTGTGCCTCACAAGCTAGACGCACTACAACTGACGAAAGCCTCCACAAAGTTTTTGTTTTAAGGGCATATTGTTTTTTCGTCACTAAACTTAATTAAGAATAGCCTATTATCGATGGTAGACAGAGAATAATATCTGAATATGTTTCGAGAACGTGTTAGTAATTAAACGCCCGACAAATTATCCACTAAGAACGTGTAGGCACCTCGGCTGGTCATGCTTCCGATTAGTACACTTAAAAATTTATCCTAAATTTGTAAAGGATTCTAGATTAGCTCATCAAGCACTCCTCATTCAATTGTATTCTCATCATATTCACAACCACCATTTCGCTTCTCACGTTTCTTTTATTAAATAAGGGTGTCATAGTCTTTTTATTCGTTCTTAATCTAAACAAACTAAATTCCTTATATTACAAGATAAGTGGAGCATAAAAACTAAGGATATGTTTCTCTTCCTTTAGAAGCATACTAATGTTCTATTATAATATAATTTTGATTATTGGATATATATATATGTGTGTGTGTGAGAGAGAGAGAGATTAATTTTAATTATTAGTTATATAACTAATTATAATTATTTCTTAAGTTAACCATATTTTTTTCGTTTGACACGTAATTCTTTTCCGATTTAAATATAAATTGATAATAAGCTCTTTCAAAAAAGACCTTAGAGCATCTCCAAAAGAATTACTATTTTGTGTTCCTTAAAATTTTATATAGGAACCATCCTAAATTCTGTTGATCCCTAAAAATCAATCAGTCTACACAACAGTATCCCTATAATCTCAATTCATATACTTTAAAGGGATTAGAAAGTGAGTTCATACTTTGGAGAGAATTGAGAGGTGATTTAGGGATCACTTAGATAAGAAATCATTTTAAAATACTATTGCAGCGTGATTTTTTCTAAAATACATAAATTTTATTTTAGGAAGCTAGATAAAAACACTGTTAGAGATGCTCTTAGCATTATATCACGACTATATCAGATCATGGCCAAATTAAGTATATTGTGATCACCATCATGCATTCTCCGGTGTTGAGAGAAACATGATGATTGCCCATTCATGACCATTCCAACTGGAAACAGTTTACAGGCCATGATTATGATTAGAGGTGCATGATGAGGGAATCTATCGTCACCATCAACACAGGCTAACATAATGCATTTCTTCTCCCAAAGACTACGACGGCCACACGTACGCACGTACGCCCGGGATCGATCGATCTAGTTGTTAGCCGGAGGCAACTATGATTACAGGGCTAGTAATTAGTACTTTGCTTTGTTGGAACTTAACATGCTTTTAGTACCCTACATCTCAGTGGATAATGATTTGCTTTATCCTTTATTTCTCAGCAAAAATGTAACCTTGTGAGCCTCAGTGCCGATTGCAGAGTACTTCTTTTATCCAAAAATATAATATAGATACATATTTGAAAAAAAATTAATAATTAAGGTAAAATGCATTTTTATGTATTTAATATAGCTGAATTTGTCTTTAAAGTATTTTTATATGATAATAATTTTGTAACTAATGGTTAAAGTTATAAATTAAAAACCGCGAAAAAAACTTATGACACATATCTTACAGGCGAGTAGAATTTTATGCTGAAAAATGTAATTCATCATCATGTCTTGACGCGAAAGGAGGAGTGATTAGCAGGCCTTGACACGTGTGCAGCAGGAAACAGCACTGTAGCATGTGGTGGAATTGCAGGGAGTGGAGGACACCGATACACCACCGGCGCACGCGAACGCGCAAGATCAACGGCCGGGAGCAGGAAGACCATCGAGTGGAGGACGACGCGGCGCACCTCGGTCACGAGGCCGGCCGGCCGGCCGTCCCACCGGTGGCCGCCGCCGAGCGGGACTCTCCCTGGTCGGAAGGTGCCGGTCGCGGTCAGGTCAGGTCAGAGTACGCGCGCGGCGCGCGTGGCCGTGGCCGCGTGCTTGCGCCACAGAGTGGAGGGCCCACCTGGTTGGCTGCGGGACGTGGCGAGGGCGTGGGCCCGCACGCGTCTCCGCGCGGTGGACTGCGTCCGCGCCTCTTCTTCGCTCGTCTACGTGTCGCCAGGTGATTTGCCGCCAGGTCCCAACGGGCAACGGCCTCAGGGCAGGAAGGGCCGGATCGGGTGGGGCGGGCTCGGCCTGTAGCCTCTTTGCACCGCGTGTGCCGACGGCCATGGGTTGCCCCTCAGCACCTGTGCCGTGGAAGAGAATCTCAGGTGCTACTGGTGATGCAAATGCAAGACATGGACGAAGGGAGTGGCCACGTTCACGTGTTTCTAAAGAGCCATTACCAAAACCAACAAATTCTACCATAACTCCTTTTTTCGCAAAAACTTTATTAAGAAGGTAAAGAGGTTTACATAAATTTAAACAAAAAAATTGCCTACACAAATACATGCCTACCTGTGTAGGCCTGACAGTAATAACAAAATCAGGTCTACGCCTGTACCATTCAAGAACATATGTACTTCCGTATTGTCGGTTATTTTAGATCTGAGGATTTTTATAGAAATTTTAAAGGAATTGTTTTAATTTATATAACAATTTCATAAAATTCATATGTTTGGAATAAACTTCGAAAGAAAATTGAATAAACTGACCAATCTATGTTTTTCCAATCTTCCAATGTACTAGTACATTCGTATTATTGTGTTTAAAAGCCTGTGACACCTTGCTCTTCCGTTTGGCACGATGTCCATGGTGTAGATGAATATGCGCATCGTTTTGCGAGTGTACGTACATACGAGAACTATATATATATATTGTTGGATTGTCAAATTTAAGACATGTTGCGATCTCATAATTATAGATTTTATTGTAGCACCAGACACGAACAAGAAAAGAAAGTCATTTTGTATGATACATAGACTCAAAATTGTTGTATCACTGTTAGTTACAAATAGCAAGAAACAATGTTATTACTGAGACATCTTTGTGTGTGTTATGAAAGACTAAAATCGAAATAAATAATGGAATGGACATTATCAAATACAATTAAAGGAGCACCCTGTATCTTGTAACTCTGGTGCCATATACATGACTGCAAGCATATCACATAAAACTATGATATCTATGACAACAAGTTATGCCGTCTCTCCACACTAAAATCACTAGAAAGACTTATTTGATTAATGAAAAATCTGTTCTACATCTTTAGGTGTGCTGCCTATAAATAAACCCGATATATAAAGCCGTGGGCAATTCATTTCTAAGCCTTTATTTAGGCAGTCAGAAATTCCAACTTATTCCATATTGTATGAATAGGCTAGAATTTTAAAATTATGTTCACAAATGATATCATAAAAGCAAAGATTATGGTGTAAATGAGATCTACACCTGAGCAAGATACTTCATAAATGCGTTGTACATATTAAATTGAGCTGAGTTGTTTCCCCACCAAAATTCAGCAGAAAGCGGTTGCTGCTGCCATCACAGCTTAGACACAGGACAAAGCCAGTAAGCTACTATCTCTTTATCAGGGTGTCTCACAGCCTTAATATTAAAAAACAAATCAGTCTTTAATATTTTAAATTTATCGTATATACTATTTCTTAATAACATTTATATATACTAACTCAGAAACTAATTCACAGAATCTTATTTATATTTTTATTTTTATTTTTCGCTAACTCAAAAATCTCACCCACAAGACACCACACGACGGAGACAGCAGAGCACGCCCGGCAGGGAGGAAACGCTCACGAGGAGCTGGAGCATGAGGCAGCGAGAGGATAGAAAGAGAAAAAAAAAGTCACGGAGAGAGAGAGAGTGAGAGTGAGTGTGTGCGTGGGGCCCGCGTCCACCGCTGTGGCGTCTGACACAGCTCACACCTTTGACGAAACGGCAGCCCGAG
>KE371699.1:14160-24521 GCA_000418225.1 Zizania latifolia | reverse complement strand
ACCCGGATTGGACCGGTACGCCTTCGCGACCCCTCTGTCCAACCGACGTCCGTCCGTGTACCTGAGTCACGTGCGAACTCCATCACGGTCGAGTCTCTTCATCTCTACTCTTCTTCACCCCATTGACAATCACTCATCATCCCCATGGTATACACCATGGCTCCTCATCCTCTTCTCGCCAGTCGGCTAGCGTGTGGGTCGACATCTTTCTTGCCGACACCCCGAGGTTGCTCAGGTAAAGGTGCCAGCGAGCAGAAAGCCTCCCGACCCTATGCAGTTCAACGATTAGCAGTCGGCAGGTGATACTATCGAGATTCAAAAACTTTGCAGAGTAAAAAAGTAAGAAGAACTTACTGCTGGTCGGGGGTTGTTAAGCTTGAATGGCCGGGGGTCGGCATCAGGGTTGAGCCCAAGCCTATTGGCAAAGAGCGGCTTCACCCTCCTCTTCACCTCATCAGAATCGAGGTACTTCGCCCTCTCTCTGGTCGGGTCACTGAGGCCCGAGTACTCGAAAGCCGGATGAAGCCGATGCTTCAGTGGCTGAATCCGGCTGCGCATGAAACTGAGCGCCACGTGGACACCCGACAAGTGAGCCGCCCAAAGCTGCTGGATCATCTACACCAGCTCGTCCACTTGACCTTGCTCCTCTGGTTGGCAGCGGTCAGACCAGGTGAGTGCCAGCATCGGCACCCGATCGACTTACGGAGACAAGGCCGGCTCGTGGTTGGCGACATAGAACCAGCCCGAGTGCCAGCCCTTGTTGGAGGAAGGGAGCGGCACCGGGATGTACTCGGCCGCCTTCCGATCTCGAAGTTGAAGCCCGCAGCCGCCGACCACCTTCTTCTTGGAGTTCGGCCGTAGACAGAAATAGTGGCAAAACAAGTTAAAGTGGGGCTCAATACCTAGAAAAGCTTCGCACAGGTGTACGAAGATAGCAAGGTGGAGGATAGAATTTAGATTGAGGTTGCAAAGAGAAATATCGTAATGATGAAGAACGCCACGGAAAAAGGAATGGGCCGGCAAGCCAAACCCGCGAGGAAAGAAGGACTCGAACACCACAAGTTCTTAGGTGTTCGGGGTCGGGAACGCCTCACCGCCGGTAGAACGCCACACCGACAGCACGCTCGGTGGAATCTCACCTCGCTTCTCTAGCATCTCCACCACACGATTTGTCGCCTTCAACGACTGAAACTCCGCCGACCGGTCGACCGCTTCTTGAGGATTCAGCGCCGCCATTGGGATGTCTAAGGGTGGAGCTAGAGGCTTGAAGTTGAATAGTCACCGTGCTTTGCGATAGCAAACAATGCAGTTGCAATGTCGCTTGGGGTTGCGAGGCGCCAGAGCTCAAGGAAGAAGATGAGGGCTTAAAATGTGCGGAAGGCTTAAGGGTCTTCATGCGGGCTATTTATAGCCTTCCTGCACGGCGGTTTGGGTTCCCGAGGCATCGCGATTGCCTAAAAACGAGTCCCGAAGCAATCTTTGCCATTAATTGCGCCGGTCAATATCTTATTAAGCCTACCATCTAACCGATGATTATAGATCTAGCGGCGGATGTTAGGGGACAAATCGGTGCTTACAGTTTATTAATCTAAACTCACGTCCGAAGTGTTGTCTCAGAAGTTAGGAAATCCCTTGAACTGTCGATTTTGACAGGCGCCAGTCTGCACGGGCAGACGTCCTTCTGCCCGAGAGGGACCCACAAACACTCCATGGCGCCGTGCTACGCCAACTGATAACTTTTTGCCAAAAAGCACTTGATGGGCCTACAAGTCCCTAGACTCAGACTGGTTCTGCGGACGCCAATATGACGAATGGGCGGATTTGAAGCATTTTTTATACTAGAGCTTATTTTATTCAAAGAAACTCCAATCTCGGGGGCTGCACTCGGCAGGTGCACCTGAGCCGTGCACTGACCGGGAAAAATTCATCAAGATTGAAACTTCGGAGCCCTTTCCGACTGCTCAACTTCATCTGTGCGCCAAAAAGTGCTCGGGGGCTGCTGTCAGGAATATGATCACGGGCTACCTCTCGAGTGGTTTTAAGCCGACCAGTCAATGGTCAAAGCCTGCTATGAAGACAGTGATTAAGATCTGAAGGCGTCCGAGTCCAGCACTCGGGAAAGAAGCCCTCCCGATCACATGACTTCGGACGGTCCCCATTTAGATCTAGACCGTCATTAATCTCCATAATCCTGCAGTTATTAGTGTGGTTATTCTTTGAGTTATTACCCACAATATGACCGTTTATGTCATTGATAGGTCATTAATGGGGATTTATTTATCATTTGTAACCCCCGATCTCTCCCATATAAAGGGATCGGAGAGAACCTAAAAAAGGAGAGATCAGACTCATACGATCAGAAGCATTCATACGCTAAAGGCTATTCAAGCCCGAAGCTCATACCGCACACAGGATTAGGGTTATTATTCTCCGGGAGACCCGAACCTGTCTCAAATCCCTTGTCTCTGTCTCTGTGATTGAGATAACCATTAGATCATAGCACCGCACTCCTCTTAGCCTAACCAAAAATCTCTCTACAGGCACCCCTGTAGGGTACTGTTGTCTTACACAACGACACAAACTGATGCGATATTATCTCACTGTTGTAGTTTCTAACAAAAAGCTTTGCCGCTAACCATAACATTCACGCTGGTGATACCCTTGAGATATCAACAAGAGATGGGTGCACCAATATTATTGAGGTTGTGAGCTGTGGAGGCAGGTTATGCCTCTACAGAGGGTGGGGTGCATTTAGTTCCCAAGTCCGCCTAGTAGAAGGGGACTTTGTGGAACTAATAATGGGACCCCAACTGTCTTGTATGGCTACTATTTTCAATAATTATAACGATGAGAAGACCGCATGAGCTATAAAAGTAGATGACAGTGATAGCGTTATCTATAGCAAACTAACATTACGTACTAGAAATACATATTTTGTTTATGTATTTACCGATTTTTTTATAATGGCAGGTGGGGGTCCTAGCAATACTGCGAAGAAGAAGGAGAAGCAGATATCTAGGGAGGGTGACACCGACCAAATGGACCAACTGAAGAACATATGTTATTTCAGAAATCATACATATGTAACTCTAGTAAGGAAGGATCTCCTATAAGACATCTTGATAGGTTTATCCTCTGCGATCCAGACCTAGTTATATATCTACACAATAAATAATTCGATCATCAACAAGAAGTCGATGGTAAGCTCTTTACAAATATCATAAAAGTAAATATCTACATATATGCACTTGGCCTTGTCTAACTAGCTTTGTACAAATTTTATTGTAATAGTACTTTTCAAGACAATATTGTGAGAAGTACATCATAGCTCACATACACCAGCAGACCACCCAGATTCAAGTGGCAGCAGCAGGTAGTGAAGCAGTCCTAATTGCACTACATAAATCCATGGATTGACGGTGCTACCTAACTACTGTTTTAGCCAATTTTTTTGAGATAACGTGTTAGAAGTTGGTACAGTATACGCCTTTCATTTCAACATCAATAATGGTACAGTTGAGACAATTATGTATATAGTGTAAATTATTTTACAAGTTAGCTTACGCCTCACGCAGATGAGATTGTCTCTTAATATTGGTAATGTACCAAATGCTTTATCTCAAATCATACATTTGTACTCTGTTTCTTATCTATAGACATGCCGTAGAATATGATGCTCATTACTTGCAAAATGGTAATTTGATGAACTTTTTCCTCGTTCAGATATTTCTGCAACAACATTTTACAAGGTTCAGCCGGTGATGGACTTTGCACTGGAGTATCTCAACATCCGTAATACAGTATGTATCTTATATTTCAACATCAACAATGGTACAGTTGAGGTAGTTATGTATGTTGTTTAAATTGTTTTTCAAGTTAGCTAGAAGTTAGAAGTTAATCTTATGAAACTTTATTTTAACCAATTTCTTCGAAATAACGAGTTAGAAGTTAACATATGTGATATTAATTTGGTTATGAATCTTCTGTTATGAAACTTCTGTGATGTGCTTTGAAATGTTGGATGTTGGCTGCTAAATCCTAGCTTTGATTCAGGATACAGCTTAAAAATAATTATTTTTTTAAAAATAACCATACTATTAGTGATAGGTGACAATAATCAGTCACCCGTCATTAAATGGTCCTTTAGTGACGGGTGGCATTACGACCCGTCACTAAAGGGCCATAACAGGTGAGCCGATGTGTCTCCTTTTAGTGA
Organism: Zizania latifolia; assembly: GCA_000418225.1. Lineage (NCBI taxonomy): Eukaryota > Viridiplantae > Streptophyta > Magnoliopsida > Poales > Poaceae > Zizania > Zizania latifolia. The sequence continues at coordinate 20,305 of KE371699.1, read as the reverse complement.
TGGGTGAATATTATCCGTCACTAATGATATGTCTTCACTGACGTAATAAGAGTAACGGAAGATTTACCTATCACTAATAGAGATTATTATTCATCACTAATAAGATTTTATGTGGTAGTACTTCTTGGAGTTGATTCACTCAATCAACTCCCACTCTAACTCTCTCATACAATCTCTCAACTCCCACTCTAACTCTCTCACACAATCTCTCGAGGAACACAGACAAGCACCTGCACTTCACGAGAACTTCAAGCACCTGCACTTCACGAGAACTTCCACTAGTATCCCACTTCACAAATGCTACACAACACTGTCACACACGTACAACACACAACACTTGCACGCGAGCGCACACACACGCACAGACTCCTAGAGACTACATCTTTCCTTGTGGCTTCTTCTCACCCTCATAATAGCCAGCGCACTCCTTTCATTTATACACCAGCATGTACTCAACTGTCTCCCTAAGCACATCTATCACTAACACCACTACTAGCAAAGCTGAGGTACGGGTTGAGGAAGTAGACATTCACATTCGTTGTTTTGTCTCTTAAAATTTTGGAAATCTATTAGTCTATTGGGTTGGAAAACAATCAAATTTTTTGGCAACCATCAATTTGGTTTTTTAATTATTTGTTATTCTTATGAATGTTATTTAAGATAATCTAAATCTATTATTGTATGTCACAATGGTAAATAATCAAATCCATTTTTGACAAACCATCAAATATTTGTCATCTCGATGTATCATCTCGTGGATGTACGTGTAGACTCATCTAACTGATGGCATGAAATCATTTGGTGCCAAGGCATGAAACTACTGAATAATTAATCTCGATCGAATGTACGGGAGCAGACGTTCGATGTGTTAATTTAATTTGGTCCTTGATTATTTAAAAAGGAATAATCAACGGCTGCACTTTTCGACTTTCGAACACCATAATTTGAGTGTACGCATGAATGATATTATTTGACGAGAGGAATCGAAGTGTACGCATGAATGATATTATTTGACGAGAGGAATCGAGGCTGTAAGTGTAATTAATGTGCCGTCACAGTCCCGTAGTACTGGAGATCAACTCATTTAAATTTTATCATAAAATATAAAAAATATACTTCCCCTATTTCATAATATTATAACTTAGAGTCAGATTTAATTTTTTATAGTACAACAAATCTACATAGTAACTGTCTCATTAATAATTTAGTATTTAATTTTATATTTTTATTTCCATCTTACCCTATATATCTTCTCATTTTCAACATAACTCTCATTCTCGTCAAATGAAAAGCATAATAGTTTTTTCTTCATCTTTATTTTTTTTTAAAACTACAATTACTATTGAACCGAGGACAAGAGCTACGGATTCACCAAACAAATTATTATCTACGAAGTATTTGTGAAGGATTCCTTTATTTTGTTTTCAAAAAAATTTACATTGAAACAATCAAAAATTAAGAATAGTTCTAGTTTGTTAAATTTAAAAACAATCGGGTAACTGAATCCTGAGTATGGTATGTGGAGATATGCTTGTATCAGAATCCATGTAATTAGGAAATTAGCACCCGAGTTCGGTAGGCAATCTTAGATCGACTCGAGATAGAGTACTGAGTTATTAGGCTCACCTTCTGAGTATACAAAGGAGACGAAGCACCCTAAAGGTATCCAATTTTGTCATACTCTTCTTACTTTCAACGCATTAAGCCTTCATAGCTTAATTGCGTCATATTATAAGCTCAACTATCATATTATACATCAGAACACTAGGTGTAGGGCTATTATCCTCTAGAAGATCTGAACCAGTATAAATCTTGGCTCCTGTTTACTAGAGTCGATCATCGGATTTGAAGGCGCTGCGCTTTCCTTACACATCTAATTACCACCTCGGGTACTTCTTTGGTGGACTGCTCGGTGATTCAACGACAGTTTTGAATCAGAGATTTTTTAATCAATGATTTGAAAAAATCTGACAATGTTTCAACACTCAGTGAAAAATATTTCATCACATTGTCAAAAATATTTTAAACAGATGCAATATTTATCAAGATACTATTTGTAACACCAAGAAACAACTATATGTAACTCCTTTATTATTATGTTTCAGTAGTTAAAACGTAATGTTTCATATGTGGAAGTAAAAAAAATTAAATTAGATTTGACCATGCTTTATTTTATTTATTTTTACTATTTTTTTATTGACTAATAAAATATTGTTGGCTCAATCAGAAGTCGTCTAGGCCGACCGTTTAACGAAAAAGCCCAACCTCCCCGAGCCCAGCCCGTAGTCGCCTCGTGACGTAACCCACGTCACCCTGTCTCCCTCACACACACCTTCTCTTTTCCGGCCCGCCTCTCCTTTCCCCTTCCTCGTCGCCGTGGACGCGGATTGCAATAACCAGCACGGAGGCGGCACCGGATAACCCCGCGACAGCAAGCTCCACGGCTCCGCCAGCTAGGCTGCGCCGTGCCGTGCCGCCGCGAAACCCTAGGTTTGAGCCCAGCCCGGGGGAGGAGGAGGAGGCCGCAGAGGCGGACTGGCGGAGGCGGGATGCTGTTCCAGGTGGGAGGGCAGGGGGCGCGGCCCACCTTCTTCGAGATGTCCGCCGCGCAGCAGCTGCCGGCCAGCCTCCGCGCCGCGCTCACATACTCGCTCGGGGTAAGTGCGTGTACCTCGCCCCTCTCCTCTCCCACGATTCGACCCAAATCGCTCGGGATAGTTGATTTCCCAGGTTGTAGTTCGACGACGCGTCTGGGATTTCTAGCGATGATAGAACAGTGCCACTCGTTGTTGCAGCACATTGTATTTATAGTGATCTTATCTAGCTCGAAGAGTTGGAGATGATTGAAGGAATGAAGGGTGTGGGTTTCTGCTCGTGGTTTGATTGTTTAGGGCATGTACAACAGCGAGCTCCAGGTCGTCTACAGCCTTGACAATTTGCAAAAGCCCCCTGTCTGATACAGTAAACGAGCACATAGTCGCTTCATCAAGCGACGGCAGAAGCTCGTGCTCCCATGCGAAGTAGTATGCTGGCCATGCGTTGTACATAGCATTGTCTCTAGCTGCGTGCTTGTGAGGTGAAGATTGCACGAATCCAGCTGCAAGCATTAAATAACTTGTAGACAGCTAAATAGATAACCACTATCTGTGGATTGTATTTGTTATCTATTTAGCTGTCTGTGTTGTAAATTCTAAAAACTTAGTAGCTGTCTATGGGTTGTACATGCCCTTATGTGCCAGATTTAGTTGTTGCACGCCTCGAGGTATAGTTGACCAGTTCTAGCTTGGTATACACAATTTGCAGGCACAGAAGTTGCTTCTTCTGTGGATAGCTATTAGATTTGCAATTTGTGGGCACGAAAGTTGCTGCTGCAGAAAGTTATCATAGTTTTTTAGTTTGTTTAGCTAGCTGCACTCACTTTGGTTCATTCATTGAGAGCATTGTGAACAATGGTTACATTGAGTTCACAGTGATGCTGTTCAGTATGTTAGACAAATTGTGATGGTCGAGGGCAGGGGGGCAAGGCTACGTAGGTAGTAGCCTTGGACAGAAGAAGGGTGAGGCTGTTCGCAGTGGCGCTGTCCATTATGTTAGACAAATTGTTATGGTCGGGAGGGGGGGGATCAAGGCTACGTAGGTAGTAACCGTGGGTAGAAGAAGGGCGAGGCTGTTCACCTCGGCGCCCTGGAGCAATGGTTGCAGATTGGAGTAGAGAGGGGATAGGGGAAGAACTAACTTTATTCCTTGGTTCGGCTGAGCACCAGCCTAAACTATAAATACACATTAGCTAAGAGATAAATCTCTCCTAATTTGACACCTCTATGCAACTTATCTCTAATTATTAAACTCCTGATATGATCCGCTAAAGACTCCTAATATAATACGCTAAGGACTCCTGTCTCCTGCTATAATCTGTTAAGGACTCAAATCACTCAATCAAACTCCCAATTATCTATGGGACTGTAGCACACTAGCATGCTCCCTTCACGCATGCTGTTGTCGTTGCTCATCTGGACTATCTGCTTGATTCTGCTTGTTCTTCCAGGAGTAGAGTTCCCCGACCATAACACAAATAATGTTAACTACTTAATTGTTTTCTCATAGTTTCATTTGTAAGGACAAATGCGGATGTGGCCAAACAATGCACTTAAAATAGCATGCCAACAGGGTTGGGATCACCTTGAAGGAGTGTCTTCTAGAGTATCCGTCAAACCTATTAGCAGTAGTTCATATAAGTATGTTTGTGAATAAACCCAGACAATAGTGTTAAAAAGTACTCAATACAGTGTGATAGAAGAAGAGAAGCTGATTTCTTGTATTGCAATAGTGAGAAGGGTTACATATATATAGCCCATCTAGGATAAGGATAAGGCAGAATTAACCAGCAATAAAAAGCAATAAACCTCCCCACAAAATATGCTAACCCCCCCCGTAGTCTGAGCGTCGGTGGAACAGACATTTAGACTAGACCGAAACTCTTGAAACGCCGAGGTTGGCAAACCCTTCGTGAAGATGTCAGCGAATTGGGAGGTCATAGGCACGTGGAGAACCCGGATAGCACCAACGGCAACACACTCTCGAACGAAGTGGAGATCAATCTCAACATGCTTCGTGCGTTGGTGTTGAATGGGGTTCGTCGACATGTAGACAGCACCGACGTTGTCACAATAAACGAGTGTGCTCTTTGAAAGAGGACTATGAAGTTCCTGCAGAAGTTGACAGATCCAGGAAGCTTTGGCTACTCCATTAGCAACAACCCTGTATTCTGCCTCGGCACTTGAACGAGAGATCGTATTTTGCCACTTGGATGACCAGGAGACCAAGTTATCACCAAGAAACACGACGTAGCCTGAGGTGGACTTGCGTGTATCAGGACAGCCGACCTAGTTGGCGTCACAGTACACCATAAGGTCGGTCAGGGCAGAGCAGCGAAGGAGCATGCCATAATCAATAGTGCCTTGGAGATAGCGCAGGATGCGCTTCACAGCAGATAAGTGAGGCTCTCGGGGATCATGCATGTGGAGACATACTTGCTGAACAGCATGGGAGATATCCAGTCGAGTGAATGTCAGATACTGCAGGGCTTCAACAAGACTGTAGTACTGAGTAGGGTCACTGACTGGATCACCGTCTTTTGCTGAAAGTTTAGCATGAGTGTCAACCGAAGTGCTGCAGGGCTTGCAACCAGACATGCCACCCCATTCTAGGACATCAATAGTGTATTGCCGCTGAGACAGGAATAGACCACCAGAGCAGTGCTGCACAGAGATGCCCAGAAAGTGATGGAGGACACCCAGGTCCTTCATGGGGAACTCACGCTGCAAGGCAGATATAATCTAGCGAAGAAGTGTGGCACTGGATGCTGTGAGCACAATGTCATCCACATATAGCAGCAAGTAGACTGTCTCAGAACCTCGGTGATAGACAAACAGGGAATTGTCGGACTTGGCCTCGAGAAATCCAAAACTAAGTGAGAGGCATATCGACTGTACCATGCACGGGGAGCTTGCTTCAGGCCATACAGAGACTTGTTAAGGCGGCAGACATGATCTAGATGAACAGTGTCGACAAACCCAGTGGGTTGACTGCAGTAAACTGTCTCTGTCAGCGTACCATGGAGGAAGGCGTTCTTCACATCAAGCTGATGGATGGGCCAGTCTTTAGAGAGAGCCAAGGACAAAACCGTGCGAACAGTGGCAGGTTTGACGATAGGACTGAAAGTCTCAACATAATCAACCCCAGGGCACTGGGTAAATCTGCGAAGCACCCAATGGGCCTTGTACCGATCCAAAGAACCATCTGCGTTGAACTTGTGGCGAAAGATCCACTTCCCTGTGACCACGTTTGCACCAGGCGGTCGCGGAACAAGATCCCATGTGTTGTTGGAGAGTAGGGCATCATACTCGTCTTGCATGGCAGCATGCCAAGAGGAGTCGGCGAGAGCTGCATGGTACGTAGCCGGTATCGGAGAGAGCGATGAAGCTTTTAGAGCCGCGGGCTGGCGAAAACCAAGTTTCCCACGAGTCACCATGGGATGATGATTCACCATGGGTTGAATTGGGATAGCTCCTGGTGGAAGACGTGCAGGGCTGCGCGGGCGGCGGGAGTAGACATGGCTGAAATCCCGCGGGCGGCGGAGCCGATG
>KE371698.1:10916-24524 GCA_000418225.1 Zizania latifolia | reverse complement strand
GATCTTACTTCAGAGTTTAGATCAACAGAAACAAGGAAAATGAATTGCTAGAAAACTCTTTGTATTTTGATCAATTGTAGAAACTTGAACAGTTGACCAATCGAATAGTCATATCTTGGCATCAATATGCAAACATTTTCTTACAGTACAGAATTTCACCAGGAAGGTGAGGGCTCGAGGCTCTCGGCTCTCGAACTACTTTCTTCTTGTCAAAAGAGAAGGTAAACAAGAAATATAACGCAATTAGGGAGTAGAGCAAGTGATAAAATTATTCTTACCTTCCAAGGTAAATTGGACTTCCCAGAAAAAACATTGACAATAGAGCAGAAACCAGTGGCTGAAGAGGCATATAAAGTGCCACCATAGCAGGGCCCAGAATTTTGTTGGTCCATGTCATTAAACCATAATTAAGGGCAGACGAGATGACTCCCTGCAACAAGGGATAAAATCACTCTTTCATTCCAAAAAGTAATATGCGTGGCATGCATCAATTGAATTATTTTATTTCCATGCAACAACTCAATAAGACTGCATCAGCACTAACATAGTAACATATAATTTATCACTGACATATTAGAGCACATATATGTATGGACAGGGCATTGTAAGCCATGCAAAATGCACACTAAAAACATAAATGTGAGAACATTAAATTTAACACAACTCTTACAGCATATACAACAGCACCAAACTCAGATCGAGTCAAAGTCCAATCTTCTTTATCATTTGTTGCAAAAACTCCTGAAATGGCCATTAAAACAGCTCCAAAAAAATATGAATACGCTGTCAATGACAAGCTACATGGATATTTCACCAAAATTGGAGCCTGAAATAGCAACAGATGAACAAGGTAAATATAAAATTAAGAAACGTTAGAGCACATTGATCTTGTAAAAGTTTCAGTACTCAAATATAACATACTAAAGTAAAATAAATTGCAACAAAAATGTAAAGTTATTCAAGTATAGTGAGCCAGGATGATAAATGATCTCCTTATATAAACTCTTCTTTCTTACAGAATAGTGAAGCATAATTCAATCAGCCCATGACAAATCACATTGCAACATTCGTTCAATCTCGGACCAAATTCAAACGTGAATATTGTAGTCGCCAGAGACCGGCTAGGATCTATCCTTTCGAGGAAAAGAAGTAAACTAGCCTAAGCTTTGAGAGGATGAAACCTACAAGAAAACTGTCAAGGCTGAATGTTGTATCAAACTAGAATAGCTCCACAGATTTCATGGAATCTAAAGTCACCCTTTGAAAACACTAATCAAGCTTACAGAACAAGATATGTCCATATATTTGATCAGAAATTAAAGTTTCCAAGTGTTCCGGTCAACAAGGCATCAAAGTGCATAAGCAAAAGTGCGCTTCAACAGGCTGAAAATCACTAATACCTGAAATGCAAGATAAGTAGCCATACAAAGACAGTTTCCTATCAAGCAAAGCACTCCAATGTGCCATTTTTGTAGCCCAAACACAAAAGACCAAGATGCTAGATGTCCGACTGACTCAGGCTGAGACATGTCAGTGATGACATCATGGCTATGAACATTATCAAACTCAAGCTCGCCGCTACCGAAAATAGCCGGACCCCTGTATAACACCATGAAAATAGCCCCCATCACACAGACGATTGTTCCACCGATCTTGGCCCTGCCCTCATGCGTACTTAAGCTCACCGTTTCAGTGCTGAAACCAACAAAATGTTTAGTCTCAAAAACAACGAGAATCATGAGTATTATTCATGGCCACAAATCAGTGAGAAACTGACCCCATGAGGAGGGCCAAGATAAAGGTGAAGACAGGAATGGAAGGCTGAATAGCAGCGGCGTATGTGGGGTTGGTGTAGCTGAGACCGACCAAGAACAACAGCTGGTTGGCGAAGATTCTGCGGGGGAAACAGAGGATTCAAATTTCGATGTAGAAATTTTATCAGAGCATAGCAGCAGCATTGCTTCAGGTCTTCAGCGTTCGACGATTAGCGAGCTGCGAGCCTCCGACTGCGGAGTGGGTGGGCTTACCCTGTGAACCCAAGGATGAAGAAGGAAGCGAGGAGGCGCCAGGTGAGAGGCGTACGCGACTGCGACGGTGATCCGCGGTGGCGGAAGAAGGCGAAGGGGGCGAGGACGGCGAGGGCGAGGAGGTCGCGGAAGACGCAGAAGACGACGCGGTTGACGCCGACGTTGAGAGCCTGCTTGGCGATGACGTGATACCCGGCGTTGATGAATTGCACCCCCACCATCGTCGCGTGCGCCCGCCTACCCTCCCCGTCCCGCTCCCGCGCCGGCGCCGCCATGTCCGCCGATCCCGATCTCCCTCCCCGTCCTCCACTCCTCCCGTCGTCGTCTACTCTTGGTAACCCCCTTTCCCCCCTCCCACTCAAAGTGACAGCCTATGTTGGGCTGGGCTTCAATGAGCGATGGGTTGGACTGAGCACGTCCACCATCGTCGTCGCTTGCCAATTCGAGCTCAGATCCAATTCGCCTCCCATGAGTTGTCACTTGTATCATTCTCCTACCAGAGGACGAGCTTAGAGCCAATTTTTTTCCCACGGGAAAGCTAATCGGAAAAAATGCTTCTTCATCAGGTACGGTGGCAAGGGGAACAGTTCTCCATCCCTCGCCCTCAGTTGCCGTAGGGTCGTGTTCGGCCTACAGGCTACATAACACCACAGCCCACTAATCATCAAAGCACATCAGCCTATTAGCTCACATGTCACGTATCATAACCCATGTCTGTTCATGTTGTTTATTGTACCGGGATTTAGAATTCATCTATTACACATGATTTTTATTACAGTTGAAAAATATATTCTTTTTTATAGCAGGTCGAAGACCCGTCGAGTACCCATTCCTCGCACGGGGTGAGGATGAGAGAAATTTCTCCCCTACAAGCAAGTGGAGACAGGAATAGAGGGATTTTCCTCTTATCAGGGTATGATTAGCCACTCATGTTTCTCAAATTCTCAGCTGCCTCTCGGTAAAAAAAGGCTATGTTACGGTACAACATTTACCTCCTAAGAAGTAATATTTTAAATTAATCTAGACCATTGATTTTAGTTATGATTAAAAATAAACTAAGTAAAAACACTTGCTGACCGACAGATAATTAGAAAGTCAGCGCAGAAAATTAAAAAGTTAGCGCATGAATTTAGAAAGTCTGCGTAAAAAAATTAAGGGTGACCTATTTACCTCTATGAAGTAATAGGTCATCATTTTTAATCTTAGCCATTAGATCAAAATAAATAAACGGTTTATAATATTTTTTGTGTACTGTAAAATTGGCAAAAAAAAAATCTTCTTTAACAGAGCTCTGCCTCTGAGTAAAAACCCAGAACCGAAATCCTGAAGCAGATGGAGACCAGAGAAGCAGAGGAAGCGGGTCTGAATTGGAATTGATGTGAAGCAACGGTTGGGTCACCGAGACGGTGGGCTTTTTCTCTTTGTAGGTCTCGCGAAATTTCTCAGCGCAACGCCGTCCTCTGTTGTCTCGCGACAATATGATGGGCTTGGGCTGTAATGCAACATAATCAGCCTAGTTTCTTAAAAGCGTCTTCGCATCCCAAAACTAGGCCGTATTTTTAAATACTAACTATTCATACTTTTAACTTATTAATAAGTCAACATAAATTTAGCAATCTAAATAAATTGGTGTCCAAAAAACTTTGAGAAGCTCAGTGTACTGTTCTAAATGGTTTCTTATTGTTTATACAATATGGTAAAAATATTATATCATACCTAGACTTATTTTTGTTTTATGTTTAATTGATAATACTACTATTTAAAATATTTTTTGACATTGAGTGAAGTAAAGATTCAAATAAACTTGAGAAGCCTTAAAATATAAACTTTTTTCTATATCCAATATGTGCTTATATGTCTTATTTAAACAATAAATTTTTCCTTGTAAATAACAAATGACTTTTTTAAGTCATAAATTGTCTAGAAGAGGGTCTCGGTCTATTAGATCATCTCCAATGATAATATATCTATGCCCTCTTCTAGATAGCCTGTGGCTATAAAAAGTCATAAGCTGTCTAGAAACTTTCTAAGCTTATTTGTATCTCCACACGCCATCTTATAATAAAAATATTAACTAATGGTATTATCAATTTTTTACTATACTACACGTACAATAAAGTCAGATTTCATACGCCATTTAGAATGGGACAACGAGCTTATTAGGGCTTTTCATACATCAGTTTATTTAGACCGTTAAACTTAAGCTAATTTATAAATAAGACCTTAATAGCTTCTGAACAGCAAGGCTCACTGAACGTTTTGACCCTTTTATTTCTCTACATGCTGCAAGAGCCTCCCTAAATTATATTTAACACTATTTTATTTGTATTCTATAAGTACCACCCTCCTCTCAACGACTCTACCTCTCCCAACATTTCCTTCTTATCTCTCTCCTACATACACAACAGCACGACTGGTGGGTCGGGCAGTGGCACGGCAAATTCGGGTGGCTTCGCTCGAATAGCAAGCGAAAAAAAGGCAAGCCGGATGGATGCATGCCCGTAGGAGGCCGATTCCGGAGTGTTTTTCTAAATTTTAGAGTAACGAGGGAGATAGGGTTGACTCCAAAGCTAGTGTTTAAAAACAACGTCGACTCATCGCTAAAAGGATTTCAAACTAGTTGTTTGACGCCGCAGTTTGACAAAACAAGAGACAGTTGACGTCAGAGCAATGCATCCAGAGGGCGTAGGAAGGTAAGCGGATGCGAGCAGCTTGATCACGAGTGCCACCTTTCCCGGGTTATTGTCAAACTAACAGTATATATCACTATCTGATATCGCAGAATTCTGAACTATTAATGTATGCTAAATAAGTCAGCGTGTGTGTTCTAACAAAAGGTAGCATTCGTAGTACAGTGAAAATTTTGTTTCAAAAAGTAGTACAGTGGTGTTTGCCATATATGCTCTACAAGTAGACTGACAGTATCATATGGTTAATTAACCTTACGATTCAGAGCGAATACTGATGGTCGTTACTGTGATGCAATCACAAATTCTCGTTTCAGAGTTCTTCAGAAAAACGAGTTTCAGAACTTCAAATCGGAAGTTCAGACGAAGATAGCTTTGCATGTCATTTTCTTCAGAGTTAGGGGGGCGCATGGGCACCCATCAGGCTAGCACAAGTAGAGTTGACCTACATACCCTTAATCAAACGCAAATTTCCAGCCGAAAAATAAGTTCAGGTCAAGCAAACATTTAAGTTTGACTCTGATCGATGGATGCTCCAATAAAAATACGATGGGCACGTACGTTGCGGATTCTCAACCACATGCGAGGCATAAAAAACCAGCGGAAATCGTAGAATTGCACGCGAAAACCAGGGATCCAGTCCATGCATGTATGCATGAGGACGCTACATGGCTTTTCATCTAAAAAAATATAGCAGTAGATGATAGATTGTAAAAAGTTGACTCTTTAACCAAATAGTTTGATAGTTTAGAGGAACACATTTAATATTAAAATTTTAAAATATATGTTTCACGATAAATCTGAACTGGTAATCAACTAAAAAGATTAATGGAACGGGGAGGTACTATACACATCTAAATTATAGTACATGTACAAATATAAAGTCAAATTTCCAACGACAAATAAGACACTAACGACTGACCAAGACGTAGAGGTTGCCCCGTTTGGCCGTTTCGAAGCCACAATAATATATTCCCACCGTTACGATATTATTCCCCCCGCTATATGTCATAAGTCGCTTAACTTTTTTAAAATCAAACCTTTTTAACTTTAACTAAATTTATAAAAAATATATTAATAATTATAATAATAAATTTGTTTGGTTAAATTGATCATTAAATATATATTAATATTATATAGTTTCTGAAGCGGTGGGTCATAAAGGAATAAACCGTCCACACCTACTACGCATCCATTCGCTCGTTGAATGACACGTCAACACCGTTTTCTACCTGAGAAACAATTTCTCTCTCTTTTTCTCTCTTTCTATTAATGTTCTTGCTACATCAGTTTACAGCTCAGCTTTTAGTTAGGATTAAGCTAATCAAATTATTAATAGATGTATCAATTAATGCATCGATCGGAGGCTGCATACCCGGCGCCAGTACTCATGCGGCCTAAATATTTTCTATTGTGTGCATTAATACATATGTATGCGAAGAATAATATTATAGTACTATGGAATAAATTACATAGTCGGAACTTGGAAGACTGTATTTTAGAGTCCACGTCAATTGCATATTAGTATATAGCCGGCAATCGTACAGAGAAATGGGAACTCGTCAACTCTATCAGACTTCAGATTTCAGAGCCCAGTAAAAAAGTTTGGGCTAGAATAACTCATGCTAGAGTCAACACATTGTTTATACGAATGATGTACGCATGGTAGATGACTAGCTCCATGAGATCTATGTAACCACTTTGACCACGTATCCTCTATAATTTTGTCGTTCCTGATGAAATGTGTAATGTCAACGAGCGAGATTAGACGACAAAATATCATGTCATGACATGACAAAACCACTTTTGGAGTATGTTAGAGTAGAAGTTGACAAGTGATCTTATAGTTACCTAATCCTTATATGGGACAAAGACTTTGATATATCTCAATTTCCATGTGGAAAAATTGGTACATACTCTCTCCAATTCTACGTAGTAAGTTATTTTAAATTTATATATAAAGTTATCTAAAATAAGTCATCATTTTATATTTTAGTGTGCATTATAGATATATATACCTTAATGGTGTACTAATTCTGTTTCGTCTCCTACGTTATCTTTACTCCTATACTATCTTTTATATTTTTTCTGTTTTATCTCGGCTCCCAAGGCAATACTCTAGGCAGAAGCAAAAGGCAAAAGGCAAAAGGCTAGCCAGCCATGCATGGCATGAAGTGTCAAACAGAGAGCAAAAAAGAACGCGTGCCGAGGGAAAAAAAAAGGCCCACACCAATCGACTCCGCATCTAATGCTTCAACAATTGCGATAGTAACCTAGGTAGAGAGGGATTCTTAAATACAAATGTCCTGAACCTATTTAATATAGGTAAATAAAAAAGATACACACTAATTAATTACTCTTTAGTATATAAAATTATTTTCAAAACAACTTACTTTTTAAAAATAAAGGGAGTAGGAAACTAGCAAGAAAAATGGAAGCAATCTTCATATGTACAGGGCCATCGAATCGGGGGGAACAGTTGTGTGCAGCTCTTCAGACCCCTATTTTACAATATAACACAAAGTGGCTAATAGCACAATGGCTAAAACCCTTTAAAATAATTTTTAAACAGTGTTATTTTTAATTTCCTAAAAACTGAACACTTTAAAAATTCGTATAAAATTTGAAAATTTATTTTAGAACACTTGAAAAAGTATAAAATTCGAAAATTTGAAAAATCATTTCAGAACACTTTAAAAATTCATAGCAAAATCGAAAATTCATTTTAACTCCAGTGTTATAGCTTCTAAGTTTTAAATTTTAGATGCTTCTATTTTGAGACCTATAACATGTTTCGTTCTGAGGACTCCAAATTATAGGTACGGCCTGCATATGTAACAAAAATACAAATTTGGTAAAATAATTTGACTAACAACTAGTCAATAAGTATGTTTAGTATATTGAAATTATACGACTAAATTTATATTTCAAATCACTTCTCATCATATTTGCTCTGTAACTATTAATAATATAATGCGTGAGAATCATTAGTAAAAGCATAATGTTGAAGACCATACCTAGATAAAATATGACATATATAACTAGAAAGGAGTTCCACCAAGGTAGGAACTGCAATTGTTTGTTCACAAGGACGCGGCTAGCACTCGAACGTCCTCCCAAGCGCTAGTCATTGGACTCAGCCTGTCATCATTTGATTTCCGCACAACGCATCTCACCGTCTGATTGAAACCTACTGTCTGTGTCACGCATCGCTCAGTGAAATATTTGCCTTCAATAGTTAAAATATTTATCTTTAATAATTAAAATAATTATCTTCAATAGGTGAAACATAGCATAAAATATTCATCTTCACAGTGAAACATTTATTTTCAACATGTGAAACATTTATCTTCAACAAGTGAAATATTCATCTTCAACAGGTGAAACATTCATATTCAACAGGTGAAACATTTCAAAATAAAAAACTTTAACAGGTGAAATATCCATCTTCAACAGATGAAACATTCATCTTTAACAGTTGAAACATTCATATTTAACATGTGAAATATAACATAAAACATTCATCTTCAACCGGTAAAACATTCATTTTTAACTAGTAAAACATTCATCTTTAACTGATGAAATGTTCGTCTTCAACAGGTGAAATATTCAAAATAAAAACAGTGAAAATATTTGAAATAAAAGAACGAAACATTTGAGATAAAAGGGTGAACCATTTTAAATAAAAGAGTAAAATATTTAAAATAAAAGGGTAAAACATTTTGCTCTCACATATAAAATATTGAGTTTCAACTATTATAACAGATGAAACATTCATCTTCAACAGCTAAAGCATTCATCTTCAACGGCTAAAATATCCATCTTTAAATTTCATTGCTGACTGTGTGCTAGCTGGGCTATCTATATGCTGGGCTGGCTGTGCGCTGGGCTAACTCGCTAGTGGGCTGAGTGTCCGAAAATGCAGCACGTCGAACGATCGGCATGCAGCATTTTTGCAATATTTATTGCGTTTAGAGAGGCAGTCTCTTTCCTTTTGTTGATGTGTGCATGCACTTCTCATATTTATCTACATCGGTTGCGGAAGTTAATAAATTTGAATGTTATTAATGATTTAACTTTCTAGAGTTCCTCTCTTTGAGAGGTCGTCTCCATGTCAGTTCAAGAAAGGAATGAGTCACGCTGGTTCTAATCAACACGCTCTGGACGCAGCTGAATAACTTATCACGGAAGAAGTATTACAGTGTCTCGAATCTTTTTGAATACAGAAATTATTAGAATTTTTGTAGAAATTATTAGAATTTTTTCAAAATTTGTATAAAAATCTTCTCATCTAAATATTTTTACTGTATTTCTCCGTAGACACCCAAGCCTTTCACGTACTAACAGACGGCTGTGGGTGATACACATAACACACTGCAAGGACAAGTACATGCACGCGTTGACAACACATAACGCGAGATATAGTACGGCACTGGCACATGGCTGACGGGTCAACCCGGGAATGGCTGGGAGAAGATTAAGGCGGCGTTTGGTTTCACGGACTAAAATTTAGTTCGTCTCATATCGAATATTTGGACATCAATTTAAAGGACTAAACGTGAACTAATTATAAAAATAATTACAGGATCGGAGGATTATTCGCGAGACGAATCTATTAAGCTTAATTAATCCATGATTAGCAAATGTTTACTGTAGCATCACATTGTCAAATCATAGTGTAATTAGGCTCATTAGATTCGTCTCGCGAATAATCCACCGATTATAAATGAGTTTTATAAATAGTCTATATTTAATACTCTAAAATAATATCTAAATATTTGATGTGACTGGGACTAAAATTTTGTACTGTAACCAAACGGGACCTACGTAGCAGAGTATGGAGTGGCGAATCAGCACCATGGAGTCCGCGCACGAACACTGAATGACTGCGCACGAACACTGAATGACTGAAACTTACATGACTAAAAAAGGCATATCAAGATGGATCATCGGTGGACGCGCCTGCAAGCACGCAGATAGAGGCTGCAGGGGGCTAAAAAATGGCCGCCCCGGCCGGCGTTTTTTATTTTACTTTCAACCAAATTTGGTAAATCGGTATTAAAGGTAAAATATTTTGTAAAAATGTACTCTTTAGTATTCTTTCTGATTTTTTTATAAAATATTTTGTACTTGCACATAAAAATTAAGTGATCAATTTAAATGGCGTTGTTAATTCTCATTTGATCAGTTTAAAAAAGATAAGATCTTTACTTATAAGGGGCATAGCACTTATTTTAAAAAGACAAACACAGAAGAAAAGATAAAAAATATGTAAAAGCTATAAAATAACTTATATTTAGAAAAGTGTTGACAAAATTAAAATGATTTATAAAAAGAATCAGTTGTAGTAATAAAAAATCACTAGTATTACGAAGTGATGCATATATGAAATAATCCTCCGGTTTCATATTTCTGAATTTTCTAGACTTGTAATCTTTGGATACTAATTATTGATATTTTTGTGATTGAGAGTTTACTCTTGATTCTTATACTCATGTATATATGCAAACTCATTAAGTACAAGTACAATATAACTATGTTTAATATGGATAAACTAGAAAATATGCGTATTACACTATTACAAAAACAATCTTTCGTGACGGAGCTTTACTGACGAATAATCGATAGGCGTCACTAATACACTTTTAGTGACGAGCTGTTTTAGACCCGTCAGTGATATTACTTTATTAGTGACGGGTCGTAGTTAGACCCATCACTAAAGAGGAGGCACACCCATTAGTGACGGGCGGCAACTATCGCCCATCACTAATGATCCAGTGATGGACGGTAGTTTCTGCTCGTCACTAATGGCTAGATCATTAGTGGCGGGCAGAAACTACCGTCTGTCACTGATAATGCTTCTAAATAGATGGGCCTCAAAGTGAATCGGCACGCTTTTATTTCGCGCAGCCCTAACCCTAGCCTCTCACCGTCGCTGTCGCCTTCATCGTGCTCCTCACCGGTCCCACCATCCGTTCTGTCTCGGTCGTCCGTCGCGCGTGGCGGACCTTCCACCGTGCGTGGCCGATCCTACTCGTCGCCACCTCAGTTGCATCCTTCTCCTCCTCCTAAGGTCCTCCTCCTCCGACATGACTATGAATAATTTATTGCATTGTGGATAATTTGTGAAAATGTTGCTTTGTGGATAATTTATAAAATATTTTCTCAATGAAGATGATGCTATTAGTATGAGGATATGTGTGACAATTTAGGTTCAATAAAGATGATGCTATTAGTATGAGGATGTATGTGACAATTTAAGTTTATTTTTTTATTTTCACAAGTTTGTTCATGCATAGATCTCTCATTATGTGCTAATATTATTGTTCCTATATTTTATTCATGCAATGTTCTTTTATTATGTGTTTTTCATAGTTTTATTACGTGCTTACTATTATTATTGCTTAGTACTATTGATTAATGAATTAGTTATCACACACATGTGAATTAAATTATAGCCTAGTGGCGAGGAGGCCATTAAGTTGGCAGTCCGACATTTGAGAGCAATCATGTTCAACGTACATTAGGTTACATTCATGCAAGTTTGTTGCTTAGTGAATTTTTGAATATTTCGCAAGTATTATTGTACTTTTTTCATCGTTATTAAATATAACATTTATTAGTGACATGGCAAGCCTCCCAAATTATGTTCCTATGGTACCAACTTATGTTTCTGACAGTTGCCTCATAAAGATCAATCATCTAGTCAACGGGGGACGTCACCAGATTTATACATTGTACATTGCATACATTGTTTATGTGCTAATAAAACTAACAAACTGATGCGATATTATCTTACTGTTATAGTTTTTATCAAAATGTGAGTTTTTATCAAAATGATTTGGTGATATCAATAACATTCATGCTGATGACACCCTTTAGATATTGACAAGAGATGGGTGCACCGGTGAGGTTGAGGTTGCGAGCTGTGGAGGCAGGATATGCCTCCACAAAGGGTGGCCCAAATTTAGTCAAAGAGACGGCCTAACACAAGAGGACTATGTGGTAATAACAATGGGACATGTCCCATTGACAATTATGATCAAATTTTATACTAACTTTGATGGTGAGAAGACCCCAACGACCATAAAAGTAGAGAACAACGATAGTGGTATATATAGAGAACTGACATTACTTACTAGACATGCATGTTTTGTTTATGTGCTTAACATGGTTTTATTAAAATGTCAGGGGAGGGTCCTAGCAATGTTGCAGAGAGGAAGGGGAAGCGGATAGCCAGGGATTTCGACACCGACCAAATGGACCAATTGAAGCACATCTATTATTTTGACAATCCAACAGATGTAACTCCAGCAAGGAAGGTTCTCCTGCAAGACATCTTAGCAGGTTTATCCTCTGAGACTCGATTATATATCTGTACAATAAATAACGCGATCATGAACAAGCAGTCGGTGGCAAGTTATTTGCACATATCGATGGTTAACTAGATCATCTATGCAGATAGCCTTGTCTAACTAGCTTTATTTAAATTTTATTATTATAGTATTTTTCAAAGCAGTACTGTGAGAAGTACATCGCATCTCACCTACACCAGCAGACCACCACCGAGATTCAAGTGGAAGTAGCAAGGTCTGAGGCAGTCCCAATTGTGGTGCATAAATCCACGGATGGACGGTGCTACCTAACTACTGGTTTTAGCCAATTTCTTCGAGATAACGCGTTAGAAGTTGACACAGTATACGTCTTCCATTTTAGCATCAATAATGGTACAATTGAGGCTGTTATGTATGTGGTGTAAACTTAGTGTATGATATATTCCTATCCATCTTCCTTTTTGCACTAATAACCATTGTATATATTGTATTGATTCTTTTTTCTTCAGGAAGGAGTACAGGGTGACCATAAAAGAGGCTGCAAAACTAGATATGTACAGCCTTAAGCAATTCATAGTGGGTAGATAGAGAGAATCTCCGCAGAACACTATTTAAGCTCTTGATGTTGCTAGAAGTTAGCTAGAAGTTAGAAGTTAAGGAATGCTCTTATGGAATTTTGTTTTAGCCATGTTCTTCGAGATAACGAGTTAGAAGTTAATATATGTGATACTAATTTGGTTATGAATCTTCTATGATGAATTATCTGTGATATGCTTTATATGTTGGATATGTTGGCTGCCAAATCCTGGCTTTGATTCAGGATGCAGACTAAAAACTATTATTTTTTTCAAAATGACCATAATATTAGTGACGGTGACAATAATCACTCGTCACTAAACTGGGTGATATTATGACCCGTCACTAAAGAGCCCTAACAGGTGAGCCGATGGGCCTCCCTTTAGTGACGGGTAAATATTGTCGCCCGTTACTGAAGGTTAACCATTTAGTGATGGGTGTTTACCCGTCACTATTGATGTTACATCACTGACGCGATAAGAGTGACAGGAGACTTGCCCGTCACTAATAGGGTTTTCTATAGTAGTGTTAATTAATTACTTCTTGGTATATAAAAATATGTTCAAAATATTAAAAATTAAGTAACCGAATAGAAGAGAGTATACAAGTTAAATTGAATGAATAAAATTTATTAGTTTTTGAAAGAGTAGGTATAAAGCTAGAGTAGAAATGAAGTCCTAACTAAAAGTGAGAACTAATAAAGTCCATGATAAAAAAAGATAAACCTTTGTTGAGTAATAGTAGGTAGGGATGAAAACGGATAGAAATAAGTGCTACCATATATATTTTTCTATTTTTTAACGAAAACAAATATGAATATCCCGAAAACAAATACGAAAGCGGATAGTACCAGAAACGAATAAGGAGCAAATAATGAGTGGAGTGGATACGAGTACGAAAACAAATATCTATCGGAATAAAAAACCCTTAATATGTGAAAGAAGTATGATAAACCAATAAATAGGTGCGATTTGCATACATATT
>KE371696.1:7442-24611 GCA_000418225.1 Zizania latifolia | reverse complement strand
CGGCGGGGCGCCGTCGACTTCCCCGCCTCCGGAGACGGCGACGCGCTCCTCCCGGCTCTTGCCCCAGAGCACGTTATAGAGACCGGCAACGAGCAGCGCGCCACCGATAATGCTGCGCGCACCAACAGAGACAGAGAGCGAGAGAGAGGTGATCAGATGGGACGTATTCGACAGCGAGGGGACAGTACAGTGACGCCTCTGCTTGTGCTCGTTCTTGTTCGTGATGCCGCCGTGCACGACAGCTAGCCCGAGACAGGAAAAAGGAAGGAGAAGTTGGTGGATTTAGTGTAGTAATTTTACCTTCCCAGGCTGACGTCTTCTCCCAGCAGGAAGGACGCGATGACCATGGTGAAGACCAGGCTGAGCGGCATCGACATGGACAGGAACACTGGGCCTTTCTTCTCGATCACCCAGATCTGCAGGTAGTACGAGATCGCCGCCACCACGATGCCCTGAAAAACCAGTTAATTTTACAGTCCAGTCCAGTCAAGTCAGTGATCAAACGAAGAGAACAGCAGTCGGCATGGTGCTCACGGTGAAGAGAACGGAGACGAGGCTGACGGCGCCGGGGAGCTTCCACCGGGAGAAGTCCCTCTCGAGGACGAGGGCGATGACCAGCGACTGGAAGCTCGCGAACACGCACTGCAGCGTCGTGTTCAGAAGCTTCGAAGGGTACTCCAGCAGCAATGGCCCCTGACCGATCACAACATCATCACTGCTACTGCTGCAGATTCCGACAAAAAGGTCGCGATCGACGATTGGCTCTAGCTGGTTACCTGCTTCACCGTCCACAGAGCCCATATCACGACGGAGGTGGTCATCAGGAAGATCCCCATCGCCCAGTCCTTCTTGGAATGCGCGTGGCCCGCGGCGGCGGCGGAGCCGGCGCGCTGCAGGAGCTGGTGGTGGTTGAATGACCTGAACTCCGGGCCTTGGTACAGCGCCAGCACGATGACGCCGCCAATGCAGAGCAGTATCCCTGAGGCCTTGGCCATGCCATGGGTGGTCCTCATGTTCATAGTCTCCATCCTGCTTGTAACAGTGTTCAGTTCAGTTCAGTGATCGGATTGTTGTTGTGTACTAAAATCAGAAATGAGCAAAGAAATCGAGCAGTTTTAGTTTCTTGGTTCTTGCTTCTCTGACCTGAACATGACAGCCAGGATGAAGGCTACCACTGGCACGATGTTAAAGATAGCCGACGAAGAGGTTGCTGATGCATAATTCAGGCCAATGCTATACAAGTTTATTGTCCCGGCCATCCTGAGAAACAGAACACAAACTATCAGCAGTTACTATCTAACAAGGGAAAAATTTCAGAACTTTTCCTTCAGAAGAACAGCCTGTTCGATCTTCAGCTAAAGCATACCCATAGAAGGCGTGGACGAATATCTTGACGGAGAGTCTGAACGTCAACGGCGGCGCCTGCTTCTTCCTGCAAACAGCATCCTCAGATGAGCACCACCTCCAATCCATGGCAAATTCAGCTCACGTACGGAAGAATCCGTCGAGTAATTAAACGTCTACCTGATCTCAAGGAAGAACGCGAAAGGCAGCAAGAAGGCAGCCGCGACGGCGTGCCTGTAGAACACGAAGACCGTCGTGCTCGCGCCCTCGTTGAAGGCCGCCTTGGTGAGTATGTGCATGCCCGCGTAAATCAGCCTGATGAGCACCACCGTCGCGTACACCTTGCCGTTACCCATGGCGGCAGCTAGTCAGCTACACTGATGTACCAGCACTACTGGTGCATGTTTGGCTGTACGCATCCCAAGCTCCCAATATATACACCAGCCTGATAGCTACCATAAGCTAGCTAACTAATTAGCTTTTTGTGTGAACATTGAAGACTGAAGTTTCTGGGCATGTTCTGCACTGCATGCATGCTGCATCAGAGCAAGTGAACAACCACTTCAGGTGCATGCATGCGGTGGTCGATCAGGTCATGTTGTGTGCAAGGGCTCAGAAAATTAAAGGATCAATCTTTGTGTGTAAAAAAATAAAGAGATCAGGTTAGGGTGACAAGATAGCCTTTTGAGATCAGATAGCAAGATGAGTTTTTAAAGAACTACAAAAGCTCAAACCTATATTGGTGCAGTGGTCATGTTAACTGTAAGACGAGTAGTGCGCTGGCCACAGATGAATAAACTGCCCAATAGCATGGCGATTTGTTGGGCAAAGCGTCAGTGTGTTGGGTTTTTTTGGGGAAAAAAGCTGTCCGCTGGTGGAGAAGCTTCCTTGACTACTGATGTCGATTTATTTATGTTTTTTGACATGAATTATCATGTGTGCTGCTGTTATCAAATATTTAATTTCTATGCTACATCCTAAAAGCATATTTTCTTTCACGCACCCTTCTCGTCACACCCCCACTTCCGTCCCGCTCCATACTTCCATGGTGTATACCGCGTCACTAACCCAAAATTATATTACTGGCAAAATAGAATCACAACGGTGATAATATTTCATTTTTAAAGGTTTTGACAACAACTGAGCACGTATGTAGGAAAGTATGTGAAGACACTACTGAATTACAATTGCACTAGGAAATTGAGATGACTGCTCAAAAGTAGCAAAATAGAACCATATTGGTAACAAGGTTATATTTTCAAAGATCACATCAATAACGATAAATATGTTAAACTGAACCAAAAAATCGAAATGGTTAGAGCGGTCCTAACTCTACATGGTGTTAGTCATTTCTGATGTGATAAGAATATTAAAGAAGAGAAAATAAAAAATAAAGAAATTATGTCTAAAATAAAACACCACGTCGTCACAACATCTAAGACAGAGATGAAAAAAAGATTGAATGGAAGACGGAGAGAGAAATGAGAGAAGTATAGAAAATTTACTATAGGTCAACGCTAAGAAATCAGGGTTAAGTATAATTTTCTAAATATATTATCTTGCTGATATGGTAAGATAGAATTCTATATAAATAACCGTAGGTTATAACTGCACTTAAAGACCGCGAGTCTTGCTTTACTGGCTCTAGGCTGCATGCTCAGGTTAGATATCTGCGACCACCTGTATCAATCGGTAAACATGTTAGCATAGATTCATTAACTCGCTAGGAATTGTCTGAAATAATTGCAGTTTAGTAGGTATAATGGGAAAGCTCGTTGTACACCACCATTCGTTGACAAGGGATGATCTTGTTGTAGTGTTCAGTCATGGCGATCCCTGTAGCTTTTGGTCGCGGATACAAAAGGATTCTCTCTTCGTACGTAGATGCAATCCTAGCTTTCTGAACCTTCCCTCTCTCTCACTCAGCTTTGCAGAAAGATGCATGACTACCTTTACCATGTTCAAAGTCGAAAGGCCTTTAATTTCGTCTACACATGTAATTGACGAGCACACACATGCATATCATATCTCTAAATCTCTAATGGAATGAGTAGCCGTGGACGGAACGCAGAATTTTTCTTTTTCTCTTTCTTTTTTGCTGTCTGATGATGCTAACTGCTGAGCTCAGAAGAGTAGAATCTCGGATGTAAGCTGCATACGTCGGCGCTAAGGTAATGTTTGGCACTCTTTACGAGCTTCAGTTGTTGCAGATGTCATCTGATATTTTGTTGCTGTCATTCAAGAATCAAGAATATCATGTTATATTCTCCGTCCTATAATATTATAATTTAGGATCAGATTTAATATTTTATAGTAAAATAAATTTAGACGGTGGTACTATCTAGATTCATTGTATTACAAAATGTTAAATCTAATATTAAGTTATAATATTATAGGACGAAAAAGATAGTTTTGACTGAAAGTAAATACACTGAAATTCCACAACATTTTCTACAAAGGAGAAAGAAAATGGGAGATATAAAAGGTAGCTGCTTTAGACGCTTGTTTCCTGTGGAAAGCGATCTAGTTGAGGATTGTTCGCACAGTTCCCTGCAATTATTTGGTTATTAGAAGGCTTATCTGCACAGCATGTCGACACAATTTAAACCCAAGAAGTGCAATCTTTTAGGTGCGCTTGTTTCCACTTTCTCTAAAATGTAGTAATAAAATTTGAACTATAGAACCTAAATTTATAATACCTCCATTCGACAATAAAAATATTCTCTCTCTATTCTTTTTAAAATGACGTCTTAGCTAATCTTGAAAGCGTTTTTTATATGACTTCCTAGTTTATTTTTGGTACTGGCTAGTCCATTTTCCATATTTGCCCCTCCGCCCTACACTCCGACACCTCCCTGCATCGCGGATCGCCGCACCTCGCATGGAGCTTCCTCTCCTCGCCGACCGAGCCGAGCTCCTCATGATTCCAATCCCCACCGCCGCCAACTCGCTGCCTCCCTTGCTTGATTTCCCCCCTCCTGCGAGGTCCCCGAGCAATGGTTGTTGGGTGACGTGGTTGTGCAGGCAGGCCAAGTACGAGGAGGATATGGGGGGCTGTGGCTCGTCGTCGGGAGCATGCTCTCACCGGCCTCGAAGCTGTCCGAGCTGCCGAGATACTTGGAGGCGCCGGCGCAGCGGACGGGGAAGCGGCGGGGGAGGAAGCCTCGAGGCCGACGTGAGGCAGGCGTCCGCTCCAAGGTGGGAGCCGAGCTCCGGCACCGCCGCCACCAACGCCCTCGCAGGGCTCAACGATGCCGTGGAGGGGCGCATGGTGGGTGGCGACGCCGCTGCCATGTGCGTCCCCACCACGGAAGGTGCCAGGAAATCTGCATAAAACACCACGGAAGGTTCATCCAGTGTGCAGTGTGAATAAGGGCAAAAGAGTAATTTCACTATTTCTTTAATTTTATCAATCTGGTCTGAAACGTCAATTAAAAAAATTTGAAGGAAGTACAAGTTTTTTACACTGTCTTCAATATAGAATGCTAACAATTAGTTATTTTTACTATATATCATCAATAACTATTGATATAATAATATATGAAAGTACTATTAAATATAAATCTAAATATATGGCATGCACAACACTAAATCTAAATATTTTTAGTTTAATATTAGTTAAAAGTTATAAATGTTAACTTTTCTAAAAATATAGACACCTTATATTTTAGAATAGAGGTAGTATGTTATATATTTTTTCAATTTTTCTAGTGTAATCTTTAGGATAGGATAGTTATAATTAAAAATACACTGGTGTTGGGTTTCATCCTGCTCCCTAAACTCAGAAATGCACATTTATACCCCTAAACTTATTAAATATACCATTGAAGGTTCAAAATCTGATGTGGCATACCAACTTGAATGCCAAAGTGGAAGATGAGCATAGTTTGGTGGCCCATTTATTAGGGTGTATTTAGTTAAGTTATAGATTTAAAAAATCTGTTGTGAGCTATGAGCTGTAGAAAGATAGAAGTTATAAAAGTTAAGGTGATAGTAACTTTTTAGACTTTCAAATGATATGGTGGGTAATTTTTATAAAGTTTGGATTGAGAAACTGTAAAAGTTAGAGTGATGGCAACTTTTACAACTTCTTTAGTTTGTATAGGAAAAAATTGTAGCTTTTGAAGAAGTTGATTTGCCCTTGAACCTGTTTGGTTTATCTTTCAGCTTTCTAATCAAGAAACTAATTGAAAAAGCTAAACCAAACACAACCTTAATATCTTCCTACTAATTAATTAAACCATATTTTTTATATTTAATGGACCCACATGTCAGCGTCTCGTCTCTCTCCTTGCTCCTAGCGCCGGAGGGATCTCCAAGGTGTTGAGGCTAGCTAACGTCCTCGATGGCAGTGAGGCAGGGATGACATGGCCAATGACCCTAGGGAAGGCGGGGATGACAACCTTGGAGGCAACGTGGAGTGGTGTAGCCGATGACATCAAGGTGACGAGGAGGAGTGGTGTAGCTAATGACATCAAAGAAGTGGTTACGACACATAAATAGCGTCCTTGGTGGTAGCACCGGAGGGGCGGCATTAAAAGCTATCATTTTTTTAGAAAACGTTGATCAACCTTTTACCTTTAAATTCGTTCATTTGGGCCATCAAACCATTTGGTCGAATATTCAAATGATCTTTCGTCTAACACCACAAAAAAGAATGACTTTGTTTCCAAAGTCCAAACGGAACACTGCCACCAAAGTGCAAGTTTGGTCCCAAGTCTGTCCCACATCGTACAATCAACAGCACTAGGCACTACTCGTAATAAGCAAGCAGTAGTATTAGTACTAGTGGTGCCAGTGGTATAGCACATCATACGTACCGTAAAGAGAAAAACAACGTGTATCTGTCGCTAATTTTTTTTTCTTTTCTTTCTTCCAAGCAAGCTCCATCGTAAAAAAAAAAGAAAAAGCAAAGCAAAGCTGCAGTGCAGGCAGGAAGCAGAACAGCTGCAGTGGTAATATATATAGCAGACATGATTTAGGCCAGATGGGCCGGGATTGCAGCACTTGAATGGTTAGTGTTAGTTAGAACTTGACTGGGCCGTCCGAGCGTGGGCCGAGCGTTTGCTGAGATCAAACGGATTTTTTAAAAAATAATCCATTTTATTCAAAATTACATTTTTTGTTTGTTTTTTAAAAAAGTATAGAACTATACTCACATTCACGTTGACTAACCATTAGTCGATAGAGGTCTTTTTATCTGATTATTAAGTAATTTTAAAATATCAACAGATAGATCTAATAATCAGATAAACGCTCATATCAACGATCGTTTGTCAACAGAGGTCATATAGTCATCGACAGAATTCTATTCATCAATTGACAAAGATCTATTTTTATAATTTTAAAAAACAAACATATATCTATAATTTTGAATAAAAAATAGTTATATTTTATAAAATCTGAGATCAAACAAGCTACATGCCTACATTTAGGCTGCTTGCACGGCTGGTTAGGCCTAACGTGCTATCGCCGATGTTACCCAAGGCCCACCACCACCACCACCGGTCCGATGTACGTGGGCTCGATCACGTCGTGGCCTTCGCCCACACGGACACGGCGCACGCGGCCGGGAGCGGAGGATTGTCGCCGGCGGCGAGCGCCGTTGGTCGCGTCGAAAGCCGCGGTGCCGTCGCCGTGGCGAGTGGCGTGTTGCGCATGCACGCGCGCGAGACCACGAGGACGTACGCGCGAGACCACGAGGACGTACGGGCGCGCGGACACGGAAAAACTGACGGGACGGGACCGGTACACGCTGGTCGCTGCGCCGCCCTGCACGTTGCATCAACGTGCATCGGTGCAGGCCAGCACGGCTGCGCTTTGCTGCAAGCATGCCCCCCCGCGTGCACAGCAGCTGAGGACGAGCACAACAGTACATGTCGTCCTAATCGTACCATCATTTTACATGCATGCTAAGCACGATCGATATGAGTACCTATGGGAGTGTGTATGCCTGTTTGTCTGACGTAAAAAAACTGTGAGAGCCGCTAGGCTGCATGGTTCAAAATTTGTGAAATTTCTCTCGAATTTTATAAATTTCGAGCTTTTCAAACCGGAATAAAAAAACATTGTTTTTTCATTCGAGATTTTTTTTTGGATTTCGCGGATTTCCGTTCAAATGTCGAAAGTTTACCTGCCGCTAGCACTCACCTTTTTGCCGTCAATTTGGCCACCAACATATCGTGGCAAACACACCAGAGTCCAGATACATATACTACACAACGATATCTAATCGGGCGCTATATTATAATGCATGCTGAGAGCCACACAAAGGCTCACTAAAAGCAACTTTTAACTTCTTTTATTCGCTAATTATCAATGCACGACGGAATTAATTAGGATGGCACTGAACAACAAGCATGGTGCCAGAAAGCAGATTACACACTAGTGGCAGAGCACCATCTCAATCATCGTCCTGAATCAGTTGCAGCCACCAGTTCGGATGAGTAGACTGCACACGCTGGCTTCGACGTGCAATCTGGAGTCAGCAGCCTGGTTTGACACGATCTTTTCCATCTCATCGATCGCTTGGTTTTACACCTTTGCTGCATCGTCATCAGGCACTCGAGCCTCTTCTCTATCCTGCAGCTCCAAGCCAGCAGGTTTGCCTGCACCTATCTTGTTCATCTCATCCTGTTCTTCCATGCTCTTCCCCCACAGAACATTGTACAGGCCTCCAATCAGTAGTACCCCAGCAAAAACACTGCACAGTTAACACCAGCAAAAGATTTTAAGAAAATTAAACAGAAGAGTTAGTACAAGGAAAACGACGAACTGTTCAGTGTAGTAGCTACAAGTCTGTCAGTAATTCAGGATATATATGTTGTATGTACCTTCCTAGGCTAACTGAATCCCCCAAAATGAATGAGGAAATAATGATTGTGAATACGAAAGTAAGTGGCATCGACATGGCAAGGAACACCGGACCCCTCTTGGCGATCGTCCACATTTGCATGTAGTACGAGAGTGCAGTGACGACCACGCCCTGCAATGATATTTGTTTCATGCAGGCTCAGTTGAGAATTTCGAGCTGCAGGATGT
This sequence comes from Zizania latifolia, assembly GCA_000418225.1. Taxonomy (NCBI): domain Eukaryota; kingdom Viridiplantae; phylum Streptophyta; class Magnoliopsida; order Poales; family Poaceae; genus Zizania; species Zizania latifolia. Next base: position 16,226 of record KE371696.1, on the reverse strand, counting down.
GAGCAAGAAAACATTTCGTCAGAATTCAGAAGCTCAATTACGCTGTAGATTATCGCAGCGAGGTCAACGTTCCACCCTAGCTTCCACTTGGAGTAGTCCCTCTCGGCTGCAACGGCCACAACGAAGGCCTGCACAGATGCGCAGGAGATCTGCAGCGTGGTGTTCATCAGCTTGGAGGTGTCTTCTATCAGTGGCCCCTGAAAAGATTATAACATCAAGTTCAACATACTCCATGAAAACCAAGCTCTGAATTACCCATCAAATCTGAAGTTTCAGTGTGTGTGGGTGTGTACCTGAAGAACTGTCCATAAGCCTGCTAGGATGTTGGAGAGTGTCATGAGGAAAATCCCAAACACCCATTGCTTCTTGGAGTGGGTGTCTCCTGCAGGTGTAGTGCTGCTGCCTTGCTGAAAGAGGTGGTGATGGTTGAATGATCTGAACATCGGGCCCTCGTAGAAGGCCAGCACGGTGACACCGGCGATGCAGAACAGAATGCCCGCCGCTTTTACGTTGCCATGGAACTTCCTCAGCTTCATCGACTCCATCCTGTCAGTGTCACCAGGAGTGCAACTTCTTCAGACCTCTGATCAAGTGCATGCTTAAATTGCATTTCATGATTAAGATGTGCAAAAAATGGGATGAAGTAGGAATTCCATTACCCAAATGCAACAGCAAGGATGAAGGTGACCACTGGCTGAACGTTGTACAGTGCTGATGACGATGTCGCTGAAGCATAGTTGAGACCAAGGTTAAATAAGTCGCCGCATGCTGTCACCCTTGGAGGGAAAAAAATTCAGGAACTGCATCAGTTTATGATCCAGGGTAATACATGTAAAATTCAAAGGTTGTGAAATATCTTCAAAAATCCATTTATAATAAAAATCACACGAGCTACACGAAGGCTTGTTGCACTCTTTGCGTGAGCATCTGGCCCTGTGCTCTGTTGTCTAAGCAACATTGACATGAAGCAACTAAATGAGAGCAGCATAATTAATTAAATGGACAGAAAGTGGAAGATTGGAAAAGCAGTTTGAGACACGCACAGGAGAAGAGTTCAGATCACAAGTCACAACAGGGCAGACCAAGAGATGGCTTGTGAATTGTGAACACGTATTCGTATCCAAAGTTCATGAAATATCCTTGATCAGACAAGGCTAACAGAAAGAAAGGTCACAGCTCCTGCATGAGCTTTGATTTGGGAGAACAACTCTTGCATGCATGGAGCCACGGACTACGTAGAACGACAAGAACAATAATTCAACCTACCCATATAGTGCGTGTATAAACATTTTCCATGCAATTTTTAACGTCACCGGTTTAGCTTTTCGCCTGCATAACAAGAACATGAGAAGAAAACAATCAAGTCGATGCATAGCTAATTAAAAATGACCTCACAAAAAAGGAATAGCTGACAAGCTGACTGACCTCTCCAAAATAAAAGTAGCAGGGATCAACACAATCGCAGCGGTAGTATGCCTGTAGAATAAGAACACCAGTGGGTTCATGCCTTGATCCAAGGCGACCTTGCTCATGACATGCATACCAGAATACATGATCCTGATCAGAACAACGGCGGCATAATCCTTAGTGCCGCCGCTACCCATCTCGAGTTCTTGATGAGTAGCTGCTGCAACTCCGAAACTTCTGAACTTCTGAAGCTTGAGCCGTCAGACTTGCGTGCCACCTATATATACATTGCTAAAAGCACTGGCACGGCAACCTAGTAAGAGCATATGCCTTGTTCCGGTGTGCAGGACATGGATAGTCCGGCTAGTGCATCATCACCTAATCAGTGATGCGCCCATTGGGGAAGAAGAAGAAAGCTGATGGAAAATGCTGGGCACGGCGATGAGTCATGCTAGGAGAATGGGGTGATCGGAGCATCCACTGAAGCAAGAGCGAAAAGATGGTTTAGTAAGTGATCTGAGTCGATCCCAACTTATTCAGAGGAGGAGCATTAGTGGATCTCAGTTGTTACCATTTGGAGCATCAAGGCCACTACTTTAACCTCTTGGGCAAAGGAAAATTAAAGGAACATACTGTTTCTTGTCAACATATTCATAAGCATAATTGCATACTGATTCTTCTTAATCTTAGGTGATGGCTAGTAGAAAACTGACATGTAGAAAACATGCTGTATGTACAGATCCACAACCCAAGTGCATGATGTGGTGGATCTGAATGTTGCCTCAGAGTTATGCGCTAATTGCACAACATATATATGTAGATGCATGGTGGTAGTGCATGCATTTGTTTCTAGTTCCCATCAAAGCTATGAGAAAATATATAGGTACACTGAAGTGGTAGTAGGTTTGGATTGCACCTAGAATATATAATTAGCATGCATGCCTGCTCCTTTATAATGGATGTGTTTCCCTATTAATTAAATGGTGAGTAAGACAAACCAAGATCATTTTGGCTGGTGTTAATGAGACAACGGTTCTCATTTTTGCTTCTATAGAAGCTCATCACTGTGATTGTTCATTCTGTATCTGAATCCGATATTTTTGCAATATTAAAAAATAAAATAAATCAGATACTTTCTCGATATTACTCAGATAATTCGGTAATATGGGATAATTGGATAAATAGCCATGATTCTGGTTTTGGTGGTGGTGCTAATTTTTTTAACAATCTTAGCTCTGTTTGGTTGAACAAGACCTTAGCTAGAGATAGTGCTAGAGAATCTTTGTGTGTTGAATTTAATTGTTGATGTTGTGGAGCCATTAAAGTTAATACATCAAAACACTTAAATTGTTGTTTGTTGTTAGTCTGTGACTTTGTGGTATATTGATTATTGAACACTTGAGCTTGTTTTAAATTTGCTACTTAATTATCTCATATAAACATCGGTTAACATATATGTGTATCGCCGTATCTGAGTTTTTTAAAATAACGTATCGAAGCATCGTTGTATCCATATCCATGTATGCGGGGGTAATGTAGTTCAGTAGTTTGCCGAAACTGCGTGTGCTATTTTCAAGACTGAGTTCAGCTGATAGTTAAAAATTTCAGTAGATGTTCTGAATTTATTCCAACTTCATGAAGCAGTTATTAAATTCTAAAAAGATTCCTAATTCGAATAACAAAGATGCTAATAAGGTTATAAATGTGGTTTGTCTACACGTACCCTTCCCGGTATAGTTGACTGGTTACTTGACGATGGCTACGACTACTACGTATATACCATTCAAATTCATACAAAGATCATGATCTTATTAACTACACTGATTGAGTGGTGTGCTTCATTTGAATTGGCCAAAGTTTCAGCTAACATGATTGTTGAGTGCTGTGCTCCCCTTTTCCTTTTCAACTAACAAAGCTAGGTTAAAATGCATTTACATCTCATCAGTAAGCATAAATTAATTAAGCTTTTTCACCGTCGCATTCCTAGCTAGCTGACCATAAACCGAGCTGGTAGCTGGTAAGGACTAGCTATGCATGCAAATGGCTCATTGGACAAGGGAAGAAGAAGAATCTAGCTAGAATATTCCATCTTAGCTCCGTCTGAAGCAATATTATTGCTAGTAGCTAGCAGCCTATAACATCGGCCCTTTGCATATATAGCGAGATATGGTGTCGATCGATCATCTTTTGTTGATTATTTTCTCCTTTTTCGATCGTCTTTAGTTGATTATTTTCCCCTTTTTCGATCGTCTTTAGTTGATTATTTTCTCCCCCTTTCTTTTGCTGCTGCTGGTGGATGCAGCCATGCAGGACAGATTGATGTGTCGGAAAAGTTTCTGGCGGCGATCGCAGATGGATCTTAGGGCGACACGAGATCAGATCAGCTAACGTTTTCTTGGTCAGATCGCCGATTGCTCCGTGTACTGTTGGTATTAAGTTGGAACACACATGACGCGTTACTACTCCACAGGTTCGTCTCTGAACATTTTTGGGCACTATTCCAAATTGTATACTATGTAAAAGAACACCGTAACAAGGAAGAATTTCAAAAAAAACCACAAATAATCGTACCAAAAGGTTGGTGAAACTAACCGTATTATGATCACCGGCAGCAAATTCCAAGCTGAAGTGATCGCCGACAGCAAAAGGTTGGTGAAACTAACCGTATGATCAGTGGATTCAACTGCCATGGCGACTGCCGTGTTCTTAAGACGATCGATTGAGACGCCGGCCGGCTTCGACGCGCGACGCGCCCGTGGCGCCAGCGCGTGCCCAAGAGTACGCTGCTGCGCCGTCGCGCCGGCGCGCGCACGGGTGGCCTCGACGGGCACGGCCGCGCGCGCACCGGCGCCATTGGAGGAGCAGTGGATCGATGGCTTTGCAGGCTTTGGACGTCTGTTGGGCTGGGCTCACAGCTAGTGCCTTAAATTTAGCGATCACGCACAAAGCCTACCTCAAAGCCCAAATTCAATTAGATGCACTTCTTTGCAAATTTCTAACGAGTCATATTTTTTCCTCCAGAAATTGATGCAACATAAAGAAAAATAAAAAAGGAGAAATTTTCAGGTATATTTAGGAGTGTCATTAAGGCGGGTTGAACATTAACGTTCCTACCGCTATTCCAACTAAAAAATGGGGCCAAATCAATTTTTTACCCTATCTCACCACGACCCCATACACCAACCAAACCAGGGGCTGACACGGCAGACAATGAAGCAACAGTGACAGTGTGCTGGTGGAGGCCGGCTAAGGATGAGGTGGCGATGACTGGCATACAAGAGGTGATGGCAGATGATCGATTGGATAGGAGAAGACGATCATAAATAGTTTGAAGATAGTATTTGGTTTGAGAGTAGGTATGAATAGAATATAGTTATTATGGATTTAGGGATGAAATAATATATGCTAGGTATTTGGTTGGATGGATGAGATAAGACAATTTTTTGTTTGGTTAGGTGGATATAACTTGGATGAGATAAGTCTAAATTTAGTGGGACTCACTTGTCAAATATATTTTTTTAACAAAAATATAATCGTATGAGATTTTATTTTATAGATTAAATTGTAATAAATACAATGATATAATTAGATTATAAATTGGATAAATAATTTAGGATAAAAATCATTTAAATATTTATAAACGAAAAAAATACATGCATCATAATCAATCAGGAGATGACACATCATCTCATCCAATATTTAATGGACTCGTCTAGAAAAATTTTCTAAATCCCTCGCATATTGAAGAAATATTCTTCTCGGTGACCATCTCATTTACCTTTATCTTTCAACTAAACAGCTGACTGGATAGGGTTTTCCTATCCCATCTAGATATCACCAAACAAAGGGAACTTATTTCATAGCTAGGTCCGTTTGTACTTAATTTTTTTTTGCTTCCGCTCTAGTTTCTACTACCCTATAGAAAAGAACCATCTTTTTTTATCCCTGCTTCCTAGCGAGTAAACCGTCACCTTTAATTATATTACAGTGCTTCGTAACCTAATTCGCCACTTGAGATAGACATTGTGTGAAACATCTTTACCTACGCAATTGCATGTACTTGACTATGTCACTTGCACAATGACAGGATGTGTAATGACCCCGATCATTAATGTATCAACTATAACATTTTTAACACTAAGATTTTGGTGGTAGTAGAGTCTACAATCTGTCTAAACATAGTTTTTATGTTAACTCTTTTTGTTAAACGGTCAATTGGACCACCCACACACCAACTTAAAAAAGCATCCATGCAATAAATCAATGTACACCTTACACACAGGAAGTGATAACTCGCCATCAGATTAGTAGCCAAACTAATTGGACTAACACGACTAGACCTGGTCCTCTATGGAAGAAAGTAGAACATTTCTTGTAGCTTTTTACAAAAAAAAAACTAATGCCTGACTAATCCAGCCATTAACTCCCCATCAAACAAAATCCAAACCATTAGATCGAACGAGATCAAACAAAACGGAAAAGGCAATCCGATTTTCATTATTCAATGTACTCATCACTCTGAAGAAGAAGATAACAATTAACAAAGTGTTGATTTCCATTTCCCACCATGAAAACTAGAGCGCCAAGAAGTGGGAAAAAAGGAAGAGAGAGAGAGAGGGAGAGATGCCCGGAGAAGCCGGCAAGGTCGAGCCAAGCAGTGGCTTGGAACCGGTCGTCCTCGTCCTCCCACCCGCCTCGCGCCTTCCTCCCCCTGGCCACCGACCTCCTAATTTAACACACACACCCACCTCCCCGGGTTGCCCTGACCCCGTCCCCCCTTTACCTCCCCCTCCTCCTGCGATTCCACTCCCATCCGTCGGCCCAGGAGGAAGGTCCAAGGGGGGGATCGGCTCCGTTCGTTTTCGTCAGGCGGGCGTTTCTTGGCTTCTTGCCTTCTTCTTGGAGGTCGACGATTGGAGCCCTTCCCGGGTCCTCCCCTCAAGGTGTTCTTGGCTTGTCGGTCGGATTTGGGCCTCTCGTTGATTTGTTCGCCTGTTCTTGATTTGGCCGGAAGATGATCAAGTGGGGCATCAGCAGCGGCACGCCGGCGGATTCGTATTATGAGGTCCGGTCGGATTGCACGGACGATGTGCCCAAGAGCAAGTTCAAGATCAAGGTTTGATTTTTCTTTCCCCTTCGTTTCGTTTTAGGCGTTTGGTTGGTTGTCGTTGTGTGACCATTCATTTTTTGCATCATGCCGTAAAGTGGTTCTCGTCAAAATGGAATTTTTGATGGCTCTAGAATTTAGTCAATATAGCATTGAAGAGATGGATGGATGTTGAGAAGAGATATTAGTTGTTAGTACTTATTGTGACTATGGGAAGATATATATTACTAGATATTAATTGTTATTGATTAGCTCAATATTTCACAACCGATCTAGGTGATATATGTTAACACACAGCATTGTCAAAACCTAATTGAACTTATGGTGGATCCCCCAAAGTATATGTCTATTCAGCGATGTGCTGGGTGTTTGGGTTTTGATCCAAACAACTTTGTTCTGTTCTGCTTCGTGTTTGTCGTTTAATCTTGATGGTTTCATCAGCCACTGTTGCCATGAAATATAAATTGGTTAATCGTAGTAACGAAGATCGATTGGCATTGCAATTATTATTTCGGTTCGAAGTTTTATTTTTAGATTCTAACATCTAAAATCTGTATATTTGTTATAACTTTGTTGTTAAATATGTAGTTTTAACTTTTATGATATCATGGCTTAAATCTATAGTTTTGTGATAAATTTTGTGCTAAATATATAGTTTTGTGATATTGTGGCTAAAATTTGTAGTTTTGCGAAATTTACTCTTAAAATTTTAATTGTTTTGTACACCCACAAATCCACAATTGTGACAAAGTAATTCAATGTCAACATTTAGAAAAAAAATAGGTCTCTTGTCTTAGCAAACTGTCCTTCATACTTTTTTGTGGGGAAAACAGAAAACTGTACTTCATACTTGTGTATTGTATAATACCTTCGTTTGTTTCCAAGCTTCATTAGGTCTAACATACAAACTTATTCATGCCATGTAATTCTGGTCATATCTCTTTTTAGCCTGCACTATATTGCAGTCAAGTTTACAGTGTTTTTTCTTTACATTTATTCTGTAGCATAAATCCTGTCTACTTTAGATGAAATGAGCATAGTTGCTTCAAAATTTTGATCAAATTTTATTTGGAACAGTCTTGGTGCCACTCTATTTTCTTATATGCACCAAAAAAGTATCCCTATCTTGTTCTTAACAACCTTATCTTGCTCATTTCTTCATTTCAGGCAGGAAAAACATTGAGTGTCCGGAAATGGCAGGCTGCATTTAGTACTGATGGCTGTCTTGATATTGCCTCAGTCCTAAGCCGGATACAAAAAGGAGTATGATTCCCCTTGAGTTCTTTTTCTTGATTTCAGAATATTCTCCTTGTCTACAGACGTTTTCTCTATGCATTTTGTAAGGTTAGTAATTTACTGACCAGCAATGGTTTCTCTTCTTTTAGGGTGTACATCCAACAGTCAGGGGAGAGGTTTGGGAGTTTTTACTTGGATGTTTTGATCCCAGGAGTACCTTTGATGAGAGGGATGAGATCAGGCAAATAAGAAGGTACTTTCCTTCCAAACCATTATCTGGTATGGTTGTCATTTCATAGTGCAATTTTGGTTCTCTCGAAGAATATGCAAGTTCCCTACCTTAAAAAGTGATGGGAATGTCACAGTCCCATGCATCTACATAGATTAAACAGCAGTACACATTTTTTTCTCTGCCTTGGTTCAGCATCTTTGCTAAGATTTTTATTTAACATGTGAGCATTCAAATTTGTGATTTAACCTTTTCTTTTTCTGTTTCTCAAACCAATATTATGATGTTTTTTATCTGAAGTGCTTAGAGTTTTATTACACTTTACTGTGAGTCCCAATTTATCAGTTCAATCATACACTACAATCTTGGTTCTACAAATAAATGCTTTCCAAATATAAGTGATTATTTCCCCCCTTATTTTTTTTGGTGAATATGTTTCATTTATTATTTGCACAATATTTTTTAAAAAACTGCCTTCCAGAAGAATAGTTATTGTGAACCCTAGAAAGTAATCAATTACGTGTACAGACATGATTATGCCATATTTTCTTAACCTATTTGGGTTGTTAACTTCGAGTGGGGCCTAGTACCCATGAAAGGTAATTGTCCTTCAGCAGTTTCTTGTAATATCCATGTGCAAGCATCACAGTTCCTTACTTCCTTTCCTAGGATTTTCTGCAATAATTTGATATTGTGGTATTCAGCAATAAATTATCACCAATGAAACATTGTATCGGAAATCCTGAAATAATTTACCTTATAAACTACACAGATTACAATATGCTAGATGGAAGGAAGAATGCCG
>KE371695.1:3284-24596 GCA_000418225.1 Zizania latifolia | reverse complement strand
TGGACACCGCGGACTCTCCGGAGAAGAACGTCGACGGGTGGAACCCCGTCCGCCGCGCCCACGACAGCGAACGATCACAGTCCGCGGCGGCGGTGGTGGCAGCGGCGGCGGAGTCAAGGGCGGCACAGCCCCGGAGGCGGAGGGAACCGTCGGGGTCGATTGGAGGGCAGCGACGGAGGCGAGCGGAGGCGCTGAGGTAGACAGGGGCAACGGCTGCGGCGTGGAGGCGTGGAGGTGGTGGCGGGGAGGCGCGGAGGTGACGGCGGCTGGTGATAGCTAGGGCACGCGGCGATGGATTTGGGCGGTGGATTTGGGGAAAAAATTAGGGCGCGTGTGGGGATATAGGCCAAAAAACTTACCTTCCGTCGGCTGGGGGTGGGCCGACGTAAGTTAGTTATTTCTTTCGTCGGCCCTCCTCCGGCCGACAAAAGTTAATTATTTCTTTCGTCGGCTCAACCTAGCCGTCAAAAGTTATTTTCTTTCGTCAGCTTTAGGAAAAACCGATGAAAATTGATTAAGCAGTCGAAAGACTTCGATTTTCTTGTAGTGACATGTTGCACTATATAAGTTGTGTAAGGCAAAATTAAAAACATCTTTATTCCTCAAGGACTAATCTTTTACAGGGGTTGCACTACTTCAAAGAAGGAGACACAGCACTTCTACGATGACTGCACTACTTCAAAGAAGGGGACATAGCCTCCTTCGATTAACAAGAAGAAAAATACACGTAGATGGCTAGAGACAGCATTCTACAAAGCAAACGCAGTGGCTATGGGCAACGAGGTTCTCACAGTAGCTTCACATGATACAGCATCAGCCTATCATGACCACCATGAGCACCATGGATCCTAGGGGCTGCCGCTACGGTAGCAGCGACTTTGTGCAATCCTCATCTTGACCGGAGGAAATAGTAACCGACCATGAGAGACTAGCACAAAGGGACACCGCCTTTGCCGTTGAGAGAGATAGCAGCTCAACCTCGATAATGGGGTCAAAAACTGCCTCTAGGGCACTTGCGCCGGTGGAAGTCTCCAACTCCTCCCGCAGGATCGAGCCTCTACCTTGGCACACAGACATTATGACAGGTAGCATGGAAGCAGTAGGCAATACCACGTTAACGAAAAGAACTATGCCAGTAAGAAGCCTCGAGAAGGGCACAACATCCTGCACCACGCCAAGCCAGGAGTCACATACCACACAGTGCAGACAAAAAAGATTTGTATGAGGATGAACACACTAAAACACACCTGAAATCATGAACCTTTAGCAACCAGGTTAGCCAAGTTTATGGTCAAGCCTGCACACCATAGATTCATCGAACAACAAGCGACATCAATAACCTCTCCCTTACAGAGGTCAAGTTCAGATGGAAAAGCAAAGCAGAATAGATGCACGAAGGTAAAGAAGAGCTTCTTTTTTGCGAAGGCAAAGAGGGGGGTGCCCCGGTTTAAATAGAAGTGTCACCTCAAACGCCTGCTCCCACCGACACACAAGGCACTGATTCAGTCACCGTGTGCTTTATGGCGGAAAGGACAGGATTGTTCTCACCTCATTATCTGTGCCTATGCTCTGCATCCCGCTCGTGGCTCTATAAGAGATAAGGCATCTTCAGTCCTTTCATCTGCCGCGTATTAACTGTAAATGGAAGAAGTTATGAAGTATACTTTTGGGCACACTAAGCGAAGTCCACGGCATTTGAGATGCCTACACCGGTAGGTCCCATGCCGAGGGGCTCGCGTGTGTTCGAAGACCCTCATGCCCAGGGGCTCACCCAACCATAGGCGTGCACGCTTGGATGCTAGTACGCTCGAGGACTCGTGAGCCCATTAACCCTGCCTTCTCGAGCATCTAGGCGATCGAGGACTCGAGCGGCCCAAGACCGGCATACTCAAGGATCCAAGTTCAATCTTACTTAAAGACCATCACAACTTTGGGATTTCAAGCACGGCCTTCCCCCAGCAAGGCCTCGACACCAACAAAAGACAAGCTCATCAGACGAAGTTTTAGAGGGCTCCTCAAAGGTTTTCTCAAGAGACAAGAAGTTCTAAAGGGTTATTTTCTTGCAGGTTATCTTTTGACCCTCGAGCTAAATGTTCTCGGGGGCTACACCATGTGGGTGCACCTCACATTAGAGAAGGAAATTAAAGCTTTTTCAAGACCATTAGAGTTTAGCAAAAGTGTCAAAGTTTCAGACTAAAGGTGAGCTCCTCCTAGCTTGTTTCACTAAAGATTTTTTCCAACCAAGAGAAGAAGGGCTCAGGGGCTACTGTTGAGGATGTGACACCAGGGTATCCCGTGACTAGGCTTATCAGTTCAGACCAAGGGCGGGCCAAGACTAGCATTGACCGTCTGGTATGACCCAAGGAGAGGGGTTCAGCACTGATAAGGAAGGTTGAGTCCTTATCGGGTAGTTAAATCCCAGATATAGCATAAAGAGATATGTTTGTACCAGAATCCTTGTAATTGGGGATTTAGTACCCAAGTTCAGTAGGAAATCATAAATCGACTCGTGGTAGAGTCCTAGTTGTTGGGCTCACCTCCTGAGTATATAAAGGAGGCGAGAACCCCTCCATAGGCATCTGTCATCTAACAATCCAACCTCATCATATTTTTCTTACTTTCGATGCCTCAAGCCTTTATAGCTTGATTGAGTCGTATTGTAAGCTCCACCACCATATTAAACACCAAAACACTGGACGCAGGGTTATTATCCTCCAGGAGACCCGAACCAGTATAAATCTTGGCTCTTGTGTTCTAGAGTCGACCATCAGGTTCAAAGGCATTGCGCTTCCCTTACACATATCTAATCACCACCTCAGGTACCCCCTTGGGTGGACTGCTCGGTGATTCACCGATAGACATTAATTGAAAGGCTAAGTTAAGTGACTTACAATATCTAGCACCATAGTAAGCTAATGTCGAGAGCATCTATGTTGAAAAGATCAAACAGATCCCTGAAGCAAAGCAGAAAATAGTCGTAGCTGGTCCTAAAATGCCGATCCATGTACATGACAACAATTGAACTTTTGTTGTTGTAGCCAGTCAGATAGAATTGATGTAGGTCCATTACTGATTGCCCTACCTTCTATAGTTGATCTTGAGGTAGCACAGGCTTGCTAACTTGGTACTTAGGGTGTGCCTGAGTCTAGGTTGACATCATAGTAGGCTTCACAACTTTTTTGGGCTTTTTGGCGATGGTCTTCTTTGTTTTGGTTTTTGTGATTGTTGGCTTCTCCGGCGGTGGTACAACGGTGGCCATTTTACCTTTCTTGATGGCATAAGGAGGTTGAGTAGCAGGTGCAGCAGGAGGTTGAGCATGAGCCTAATCTTGAGGGCGAGCATGAATTACTTGTGCCTGGCTGGCAGATGTCTTAGGATCAACAATAATATGCTGCCGGTTCAATTGTACCCTTGATAGAAGTGCATCGTGTAGATTGTTGGTTTTGTCATTTGGAGGAATAGGTAGTATGATGTTTTCTATGTTGGGGTGCACGTAATCGATAAACACCACTGCATATCCCTCCCTTATCGGCACAATGTGTAGCTCATGCACATCTAGGTAGACCACACCCTTTGTCACCTCAATGTGAAACCCCGTAGGCTTTAAGATAAGCGAGCATGGGGTGGGTTTAGTGAGTTGGTCAATCATGTCTTGCTCAACCTCTCTTGAAGCTTAGCTGCTCTTTCTGACACATACGGGGCTATCCAATATAGGTTCAGCTAGAAGGACGATACCCTATAGAGCTAATGTCCTCACGAGATCTGAATATACAGTGGTCTTGATTCTCTATGTCAGTGCTTCCACATTGATTCCCCCAGACCTTCTTTGCTTCTTGTACATGTCAGCGTTATCTAGGAAAACATGCTTCCAGCCTTGCAAGCAAGAGATGTCCCACATGTGACCAGGGTGCTCTGGGTTTTCGAGAGCACTTGTTAGCTCATTCTGCTCCCACACGGCAGTGAAGGATCCTTGTGACACCTGCATGGCTAGATCTTTGACCTTCAGAGCTACTGACGTCGCTTCGCTCGAGGTCCACATGATTTCACTGCAATCTGACAGTTTTCCCTGGGCCCTTAAAAATGATTATGCTCTGCCAGGAAACTATTGCCGTGGATTTTCTTTGGCCTCACTAGCCATCTTGGCATCTTCGGCCAACCACTTATCTTTCTTCCCCATATAACCAGTTGTGCCAATGTTGTGGGGTAGCTTATTCTTACCTCAAAGATCCTTGTTCGTAGAGCTTTCTGCCTTAAACGCAGCTTAGCTCTTCATCTTCACAAATTGGTCCCAGTCCTCCTTTTTCAGGTACGCATACTTTGTGAAGGGCTCGAGGTCTTTGGTGATAAAGTTTGACACAAGGTTGCTTTTATGAGATCTCCATAGCTTGGATATCATCTTCATTGTAGTCCTTAATATTGTCGCCTTGTTATTCTCGGGAAACTCGAGAAAATTGTTGATCCCATCGTTGAAGAGTGTAGTCTTCATGTCTTGACTAAGATCATTGAACTTCCTCAAGGTCAACGGGACCCTCTCCCATGCAATCAGTCCTGCTAGCTTCCTCAGCCGTTGCAAGGCCGCTTTATGTTTTGGCAAGCCATCACTGCCTTGACGGTAAGCTTGTCCGTCAGCCACTTTGTTTGCAAGCTTGGCTTCTTGATTGCTAGCTCAACCTCGTTGGTGGAGCTAGAAGACCTAGTAGAGAAATGGGTAGACATCTAAACATTAAGAGAAGGGAGACCTTAATATTTCATTACAAAAACTTTGGGCACTAATAGGCAAGAATAGGTCCTAAATCCTATCTAGGGATGTGCGGTCCACGTAGCTGGACCCCGTGGTCCCATATGGTTCTAGAGAGAATTTTGGCCACATCTCCCCATTGTTCTCCAAATACACGTCTCCACTTGGAGTCGAGAGGGTGTGTATCAAGAGAATAATAGGGAGAACCACCAAAACTCTCCCTAGAACAGTACGAGATCACGGGGTCCAGCTAAACGGGCTGCATATCCCTAGATTATCCAAAGTGCGTGGACAATCCGGGAGTTTCTTCCTATAAATTTGACTAGTTGCGTGGTCATATTTATAATCCAACACTCCCGAATGGGAGATGACATAATCAGTTGTGGGACTTTAACTTATTTTTCAAAATTTGTTTAGAAGGAGGTAAGAAGCAAGATACTCATGAAAAAACAAAATGAATCCATATGAATACTCTGAATACAATTAAATATGAATGTAACATAGAACATTTATTTAAAAAATGAAATAAAAAGAATGTAATGAGTACAATATAATAATGGAGGTACATACGACATAAAATTTAATAACCATAGGAATGTAACATCGAACAAGAATTTCAAAACTAAAACAATTTCTTTGTGACAACATAAATATAACCTATATTATGTTGAACATGATTGCTCTCGGTTGTCTGGCTACCAACTTAATGGCCTCCTCACCACTAGGCTATATTTCAATTGATAGGTGTGTGTGACAACTACTTCATTAAGCAATAATAGTAAGCACATAGTGAAAGATCATTGCATGAGGAAAATATATGAACAACAATAATAGCACATAATGTAAGATTATTGCACGAACAAACTTGTCAAAATAAAAAAATAAGCATAATTGTCACACACATTCTCATACTAATAGCCTTATCTTCATTGAGCGAATATTCATAAATTATCCACAAAACAACATATTCACAAATTATCCACATATCCACAAACTCACAAATCAATAACTAACAAACTCTAGCCACGTCGAAGGAGGAGGAAGACCTTAGGAAGAGAAGGAGGAGATGTATGACAAGACGGCGGTGAGTAGGGTCGGCGACGAAATGGAGGCCATGCGTGATGGAACAGACGGTGGAATGGTGGCCACGCGTGATGGAACGAACGGTGGAACGGAGGCCACATGGGATGGAATCGACGGTCGAGATGGAACAGATGCTGGGACAGAACGTGATGGTAATATGCCCAAGAGACAAGTTCTAGAGGAACCAGAAGTTCTGGTAGGATCGGAACTTTCGGGCCCGCTCTGGTAGCAAGTTCTGGATGAACCGGAAGTTCTGGTTGGATCAAAAGTTTTGGGAACGCTCTGGTAGTGAGTTCTGGACGAATTGGAAGTTCCGGTTGGATTGGAAGTTCTAGGCCTGCCCTAGAGGTGGATTCTGGACTAATCGAAAGTTCTGGTTGGACCGGAACTTCCAGGCGAAAATAAATTCTATACAGAATGTTATTTTTGGAAGTTCCGGTTGGACCGGAGGTTCCGGGTTCAGAAATTCCGGTTGGACCAAAACTTCTGGATCGAAATAAATTCGATACAGAAGATTATTTTTGGAAGTTTTGGACATAGGCCAGAACATCTAGGCCAGACGAATAGATTAGATATGTTAGGCTTTAATACTGATTAAAGGCCCATGAGACGGCACTATATAAGGAGAGGAGGGGCTAGGACGAAAAGGCGTCTTGTTGTGTTGCTAAGGCTGCACCTACCCTAACCCTAGCTGCCACCTCTCCCCTAGCCACAGCTGTTGTGGCCGTATCTCCCCTAACCTCATGCGTGGTACTAGCATACCGGCATGAGGTGATCCCGTCCCTGTACATGTGGATACTGTAGAGACGCCGCTGCAGTTGCGGCGCTGATCATCTCGACGCGAGGATCGCAAGGCTGCATCGTCTTCGCCGCCAACGATTGGACGAAGCTGAGCGGAGTTAATTGAGGACACGCTTCGCCAACTCTTCTTCCACTACCATAGCGTGTCTCATGACTAGAGGTAACGATCCATGATCCTATTACTCGCATGGTTTCTAGGTTGAACGGGTTAGAAAAAGTTTTGTTTTTGCTAGCGTAGCCTACCCGTTCCCCAACAGAACGGTGGGGCCAGTGAGGAGCATAGGACAGAATGGTGGGGCTGGCCTGGAGCACAACGAAAGCGACAGCGATGAGAGCTAGCGTTAGGGCTGTGCATGAAATGAAAGCGTGCGGTTTACTTTGGGCCCTGCCTATTTATAAGTGGGAGTTATTAGTGATGGGCGGTACCTACCGCCCATCATTAATAAATTATCATCAGTGATGGGTAGTAGTTACCACCCATCACTGATGATAAAGGGGCACTTAGCACACCACTTATGTGGTCACCTATAAAAGTGATCACACAAGTGTTGTACCGATTGTTCAATGACGTCATGGATCAGCTTGTGTGTGATGAAGCCTGGTCCGACACGTCCGCACGCCGATGGATACATCGAGCCAGGCAACATCCATCACAAGCCTCCATGGCCATGAAAGAAGGGAAGTAGGAGAAGACTTTGGTGTTCTGAAGTCAAAATGCAGGTAGCCAGTGTATTTAAAGGGGCTGCACTAATGGCAATTAATGGTGGCATCTACTTATATCCACTAACTACCTGTAGTATTGAGATACAGTAGTGAATTTTGCCAAATTATTAGTGACGGGTGGCACGTAATGCCCATCACAGTTGCTAAGTCATTAGTGATGGGCAAACACTCACGCCCACCACTAATGGTCATTAGTGATGGGCGGTAATGTTTGCCCATCACTAATAACTGAGAAATAGTGACGGATATTACGTTCCACCTATCACTAATAATTTAGCAACACACTTGTCTAGATTTCAACTTAGTGTCATAGATATGACTTGCCATAAAATTCCATTACACATATATTAGCTAAATCAGTATGACTTGTAGAAATCATCCACATCTCAAAATTTCAACATCCGTTACATATATATTACATAAATCAGTATAAGTACATCTTACACTTAAAAGACAAATGTGCATGAAATTACAATGAAAATTGATCATCGCAGCACAGCACTTGTATATACAATTTAACTTTTACAACTTCTATTTTCTTACTTTCTTAACATACAATCCTTCAGAATGGTCGGAGCATAGGTATGGAGTCTTCTCATCTGGTTTAACCTATGGAATAATTGTGGTAGCAAAAGGAGATGTCTCATCAAACTGATTCTACTCGTCCTCATCAATAATATTTTCAACACCTATAATCTGTCTTTTTCTAGCTAGGACAACATGAAGCTTCTTATTTGTCATATCAGGCTCATAAAATACTTGAGCAACTTGTTTAGCGAGCACGAAAGGTTCTCCTTTATAGTCGACCTGAGTTAGATTGACACTAGTGAATCTATTCTTATTGACCGTAATGCCTTTTGTTCCATTAACCCAGCGGCATCGAAATAGAGGTACCTTGAACCCTAGGTAGTCAAGTTCCCAAATCTCCTCTATTTGACCATAATATGTGCTCTTTACATTATTGTTGTCGTAGGCATCTATATGAACAGCACTGTTCTGGTTTGTGCTTTTGCTATCTTGATCAATTATGTAGAATGTATAACCATTTATATGGTAACCTTGATATATTGTAACTGTGTATATAGGGCCTGCTGCTAGCTGCCTAATCGATTCGCTCACTAGGGTTCTCAATCGTGCGATCCAATCTCAAAACCAACTATTGAAACTTTTCATGTGTTATTTTGCGATCTAAGCTTTGGTCGAGATGGGCTCTCTACAGAAATCATGTGATTGTGCTCAACGATGTATGGTGACACTTTGCTCGACTATTGTAACATGAGGAAATGAGCTTGGTCATATGCCTTTGGAGGAGGAGTGATTGTTTGCTTGCCTAGGATTCCTTGACCAGCTAGTCTACCCTCATGGCGAGAGTGAGACACACCAATTGGGTTATCTGGGTCTGTGTAGTCGACACATCACTCTACTACCTCCTCGCTAGAGTAACCCTATGCGATGCAACCCTCGGGTGAAGAACAGTTCCTAACATACTTCTTTAGAACACCCATGTATCTCTCGTACGGGTACATCTGATGCAAGAAAATAGGCTCAAGATACTAAATTTCTTTGATGAGATGTGAGGTGAGATGTACCATAATATTAAAGAATGATGGAGGATAGTACATCTCAAGAAGAGAGAGAGTCAATAATTGGTTTTCTCTATTTCTTCTAGCGCTGTTGGGTCGAGTACTTTCTGTCCAATTGCATTGAAGAAAAAACACATACTCATTATAGCCTCTCTTACCCCAACTGGTAACATATTTCTTATTCCAACAGCAATCATTTGAATCAGCATCATATGATAATCATGAGTCTTCATTCCACCAACCATCTTAAGCTCCTTCAGGTTGACAAGTTTGCTAATATTCGTCGAGTAATCTGATGGAACTTTAATGCTATGCAAGAATTCACAAAACTCCTTCCTCTCCTTCCTACAAAGGGTGATGCAAGATGGAGGCAAGAACTGACCTCTATCTGTCTACTGTGAATGTAGCTCTGGTCATAAACCCATTTCCTTGAGATCCGCTATAGCATTCCCATGATCTTTTGTTTTGCCTGGCATATTTAACATTGTTCTGAGGAGACTATCACACACATTTTTCTCGACATTCATTGTATCGATGGAATGGCGAACATCCAGGTATTTTCAATAGTCAAGCTCCCACAATATTGACTTCTTGTTCCACATTCCATCATAATTGTTGGAAGGATGTTTTCACTTGCCAAGGACAACATTTATGCCCTTTACCTGCTCATATACCTCTGCACCATTGAAATACCTAGGAGGTCCTCCTTTCTCTATGGTGCCATCAAATTGTAGCTTCATTCTCCTGTATGGGTGTTTCATTGGAAGAAAATGTTGATAGAGCATGTATACCATTTTCTTAGAATGGTTCAACCATGTGCTCGATGTTTTCTCCAAGTACTATGGGCAAGATTCACCTTTCCTTTTGCTTTGTCGAGACAAGTTACGATGAGCCAGTAGGTCATTTATTGTGACAAATGAAATGGCGTGCAGCTAGAAGTACTCCCAGATGTACTTATCCCAAACCTCAACACCTATGTGCCATAGAGTTTTCAGATCATCCACTAAGGGTCTGATGTATACGTTGATGTCATTGCCAGGTTGTTTAAGACCAGAGATTAAGATCAACAACATGATATATTTATGCTTACAAAGCCAAGGTGGAAGGTTGTATATAGATAGTAACACTGCTCACGTGATGTGTGTACTGCTCATGTTACCAAAGGGGTTCATGCCATCCGTACTCATGGCAAATCTAATATTTTTGCAATCATTAGCAAACCATCAAAATGTGGTGTTAATTGTTCTCCACTGAGCAAAATCTGCTGGGTGTCATATCATTGAGTTATTCTTACGACCATCTTTATGCCACCTGAGCCATTTAGACTCATTTGCATTTGCAAACATCCACTTCAGACAGAGGATTACAGGGAAATACCATATTACCTTCCTCGAAACTTTTCTTCTCTTGCACCCATCATCCAGTTCATCATCGTCTTTTCTATTCTTGAATTGATGTATCTCACATGTTGGACATCTATCAAGGTCTGCATACTCTTCATGAAACAGAACATAATCATTCATACATGCATGTATTTTCTCTATATCTAACCCTAGAAGACATATGATCTTCTTAGCACCGTACATGGTGGTAGGCACCTTATTCTCTCCTGGCACCAGGTCCCTCAGCAAATTCAGTAATACTTATCTTTATTAATTCCTAATATGTCATTGTCGCTCATGTAATCCATATCATTAGCCCCACCTTCATCATTACTACTATCAGAAGCAATCTGATCTACTTCGCCATCATTTTCTCCTTCTTCACCATGCTTGTTCCATATCTGATATCCCTCCTTGAGTCCACGTCTTAGCAAATGGTCATAGACATATTTTGAATTTGGAAACTTCTTTTTGTTCTTATAGTCATAGCATGGACACCACATTGCAGTCTTTCCTTTAAATTCCATGTCTGCTCTAGCAGTACTTATAAAAGACTTCACTCCACTTAAGTATTCATTGCAAGTATGGCAATCAAGATACATCTAGCTCCTTATTGTTGGCATCTACAAATTTATCAAAAAAAAGCCATCATATCCAAGCTTACAACTTGCGGTAATTAAAGCATGCTTTGCGCACTAAATTGGCAAGGATAGGTCCTAAATCCCATCTAGGGATGTGCGGCCCATGTAGCTAGACCCCGTGGTCCCATACGGTTCTAGAGAGAATTTCGGCAGCATCTCTCCAATATTCTCTAAATACATGTCTCGACTTGGGGTCAAGAGGGTTGTGTATCTAGAGAACAATAGGAAAACACCACCAAAACTCTCTCTAGAACTGTATGGGACAACGGGGTACAACTACGCGGGCCGCACATCCCCAGACTATCCAAAGTACATGGACAATTCGGAAGCGTCTTCCTATAAATATGACCAGTTGCTCGGTCATATTTATAATCCAACACTCCCAAACGGTAGACGACGTAATCGGTTGCTTGACTCTAATAACTCACCATGCATTTATATTATATTGTAAATATTAAAATTAGTAACAAATTTAATTTATAGCAAAGATCCATTAGTTGTTAATTCACTAATTATTTCACTTTGTTCAACATATATATATTGAAAAAAGGAAAAAGTCTAGATTATCCCCTCAACTATTAGGCTGTAGACGAATGTTGCCCTCAACTAAAAAACCAGATTTTTAACCTCCCGAACTAATTTATACTAGATAAATAACCCCCGAAGCGGTTTGAGATAGCGGTTTTGCTGACATGGCATGCCACATGGCATAGGACTACTGATATGGCACAATATAGGAGACTAACAAATGGGGCCCCAAATCTAACGTGGCAGTCATCTTTCTCTCTCCTCCTCCCTCTCTCTTCCTTTCTCCCTCCTCTTCCTGGGCATGAGCCTGCTCCCTGGCACCCCCATGCTCTAGCTGGTCGGTGCCCTGGCGTGACGGCGCCATGATGAGCCCTGGCTCCAACGCCCTAGCACGCCCGTGCCCCGGCACCCCTACGTGATAGCGCTCCTACGCCCCGGCGCTCCTGCGCCTCGATGCTCACGCGATGGCACTGCCATGCGACAGCTCACAAACGCCCTAGCCCCCATGCACCCTTGCAACCCCACGCGCCGGCTCACCCATGTGCCCCCCACGCCCTAGCCCCCATGCCCCAGCCCCTTGCACGCTGCCGTGCCCTGCCACGCCTACACGCATGTGTCGCCGCACGCCCCACCTGCACGTGCCGTGCGCCCACACCATCGCTTCCTGTAGCCACACGCGTCGCCCGAGTCCTACAGGCGCACCGCCCTCACCACGCAGGAGGGGGAGGAGGACGAGGGAGGAGAGGGAGTTGGCTGGCAGGCAAGAGGGGAGCGGATGAAGGAGGAAGAAGGAAAGAAGAAGAAAAGAAAAAGGGAAGAAAAAGAAAGGAAGAAAAGAAGAAAAGAAAGAAAATGAAATATTTTTGTGTCACTGACAAACAGGGACCACTATTTAGATGCCAGCGCACAGCCACGTAGACCACCACGTCAGCAAACCCACCAGCGTGGACTGCCACTTCAGCAAAACCGCTGCAGTAAACCACCTCGGGGGGTTATTTGTCCGGTATAGATTAGTTTGGGAGATTAAGAGTCTGGTTTTTTAGTTGGGGGCAACATTCATCTATAAGGTAATACTTCAAAGGGTAAAGTATACTTTTTCCTTGAAAAAATATGGTGGTGCATTAATATTAGAAAAAAAATATACCTTCAGATGGACGTTGGTGCTAGTGGCGGTATCGAGCGGTGCACCAGAGCACGTAACGGTGTAGGTCGCCATCCCCAGGCACACGCATGATTAGCGGGCCTATGGCTGTGGGACTTAACTATGGCCTGTCGATAGTTATGGGACAAGAGTGAAGTCGGTGGTGGGTGAGAGCAATAAGTGTGGAGCTCGATGGATCTTAACACGTGCGCTGCTTAAATACTTGTCACTAGTGATGGTTATCGCTAAAAACATGTCACTGAGGGTGGCCTTAGTATTGCGGGCTCTTTAGTGACACAGGTAAAAAACACACGTCAGTAAAGAGCACAACCTATAGTGACTGGTGATACTGTGACCCGTCACTAATGGGGGTGCCCCTCTTTAGTGACGGGTCACAGCATGACCCGTTAGTACTGCTGTGACCCTTTAGTGATGGGTCATAGTGTGACTCGTCACTAATGGGGGTATCCCCTCTTTAGTGACGGGACACACTATGACCCATCACTAATAATGTAGCATTACTGACACGTGTAAAATAGTTCGTTACTATAAGTGTATTACTGACACATGTCATTGATCCATCAGTAAAGCTCTGGCACTAAAGACTGTTTATATGGTAGTGAGGGGAGGACTTGGCTTTGCTTTGTACTAAAATTACTAAAGCTTTGAACAATGTAAGAAATAGAAGAAAAGGCTTTAATGGTCCTGTTTGATGCTTTGAATGTGGTGGGGCAAACCATATTCTTGTTAATTGTCCTAAGCTCATGAAATTTTCAAAAGAAGACAGGGAGGACAACAAGCGCCCATCCAAAGAATGTAAGATGAAGAACCACAAGTATAGGAAGATGGTGCATCGAGTCCTTGCTACTCTCGATCAAGTTGACATGAGTGATGTGGACTCAATGAGTGATGGAAGTGAAGATGAAGGCAAAGGCAAAAAGAATGACCAGACTAGATTGTGTCTCATGGCACGTGACATAGTAGGCTCAAGCGAGGATGATCTCTTCAATGATGAAAATATGGTAAAACCTACTTATGATGATTTAGCTCGTGATGTTGTTCGTCTTGATACTAAACTAAGAAAATACAATAAGAAAGTTAAGAAACGTGAACTTGTTGTAGAATCACTTAATTCTAAAATTGATAGGCTCAAGTCTCGTATTCCTGATGATGATTCATGCAAAACTTATGTGATTCTTTACAATATGAACTTGTTGCTCTAAAAGATGTTCATGCTTCTACTCTTCATAAGCTCAATGATAAAAAGGTCAAGAATGAATCTTGTTTTGCTATTGGTACTACTGTGCTTACTCGTGTTATTGATGAATTATGTATTACCAAGAAATTCTTGAAAAAGATGAAAGTTGCTTTATATGTTAGTTCTTTGGTAAGTGCTTTATATTGTAGTAAATTCAAACAACTTAAGAATATAAAGAGATCAACCATTATGAAACATGATTCAATTTCTTGCTCAAAATACTCATTACTTGAATTAAAACTGAAAGATGCTTATGGTAGAGTTGAACTTTTACAAAATGACTTGCATACTCATGAAGCGTTATCTTGTTCAAATTGTCGCAAACAAAAAAGCATTGCTAATGTTTGTAAAAATTATGCTCCTTTGACAAAAAAGTTGATTATGTACAATGATCCTTGCAATGCTTTTCAACTGGTGAAAAGAACATCAACATGTTATTGGATGCATCTAAAGCAAGTACAAATTATAGAGGACTAGGTTTTGATGCATATGCTTATTTTACTTCTCATCAACCTACTGGGATTAAAGTTATTCAAGGAGGTGAAATTGAGGTTAAAACTGAACCAAAGAAAACTGTTTTTAAATCTACTTGAACATTGTCAAACTTAGCAACATCAAGTGCAATTGCTTCTACATCTAAAATAACTAAACCGGTGAAGTATAATTGTACACATTTTGGAAAAAATGGACATTTGGTTCAGTTCTGTTTTAGACTTGGAAGACAATAGAAAAAGAACAGGGAAAAATATTTTGCTAAATATAAATGGCAAAGGTCATTTATGAAATCTAGTAGAGCAGTTAGACCACAACATTCGAAGTGGTCAGGGTGACCTCTATCAGTGGTCGGACCATGAGTTCATTAGTGGTTTGACTGACAGTGCCCTATTTTAGTAAGAGGTAAAGGTGACACTAGTTTTGCTCGAGCAATTTTGCCTGCTGGTATTTTTGGTCGAGTGTCTCAGTGCTGGATTCCTAAATTTCTTTTATCTAATCCTAGTATTGAGACCTCGACATCTACTCTTGTGTATGATTCAAGAGTGAGAAAGGAGAACATATGGCTAGTAGACTCTGGATGTTCACATCATATGTTCGGTGGCAAAAATTGGTTCTCCTCCCTCACACATGCAACTCGGTCTGAATCAGTGACTTTTGGGATGCTTCTACTAGCGTTGTCATTGCTAAAGGTACAGTCAAGGTAGGTGACAAATATATATTCAAAGATATAGCTCTTGTTGATAATTTAAAATACAACTTGCTTCGGTATCACAAATGATTGATCAGGATTTTGAGGTGTGTTTTAAAAAATCTAGTTGTAAAGTTCTTGATGTCTCTGATGATCTTATGTTTGAGATTTCACATTTTGAAAGAGTTTTTAAAGCTGATTTTAATTTACCTTCATCTTCTAAGATTATATGTCTAGTTGCCAATGATTTTAAATATTTATTCTTCTAGCATCGTAGACTTGGCAATGTTGGTTTTGATCATCTCACTCGTGTTTGTGGTTTGGATCATATTCACAGATTACCGAAACTTAAAGGCGTTGGTGATTTGATTTGTTCTTCTTGTCATCATGCCAAAATGGTTTCTAGCTCACATGTTCCTATTACCTTGGATATAATAGCTCCACCTGGTCAACTTTTACACATAGATACTGTTAGACCTTCTAGAATTCAATATATTGGGGGAAAGTGGTATGTTCTTCTCATTGTTGATGATTTCTCTAGATACTCTTGGGTTTCTTTATGGTATCTAAGGATAAAGCTTTTGGTCTTTTTCAAAACTTGGTTCTTAGATTATCTGTTGAACTCCTTGGAGCACTTAGAGTAATTAGAAGCGATTATGGTACTAAATTCAAGAATTCATCATTTGAGTACTTTTGTACTGAAAAAGGCATTGAACATTAGTTTTCCTCACCTAGAGTCCCACAACAGGATGGTGTTGTTGAAAGAAAGAATAGAACTTGGGTTGAGATGGCTAGGATTAGGCTAGATGAATATCAGACTCTTAGGAAGTTTTGGGTTAAAGCAATTTGTACAGCTTGCTATATTTCAAACAGAGTTTTCTTACAATTAAAGTTGCGCAAAACTTCTTATGAGCTTCGTTTTGGTCATAGACCTAGTGTTTCTCACTTGAGAGTTTTTGGGAGCAAATGTTTTGTATTGAAATCTAAAAATTTAGATAAATTTGAATCAAGATCTCAAGATGGTATTTTTCTTGGCTATCCCGCTCATACTCGTGGCTACCGTGTACTTGTGTTAGGAACTAACAAGATTGTGGAGACTTATGAAGTCACTTTTGATGAGGCTAATCCTAGTATTAGACCCAATATCATAAGTACAGGTGCTCAGATTCAGGGGAGGATGAAAGCATCTTTGTTGAAGAAAGTGATGATGAAGATGATGAAGTGGCTGGCGGTCAGACCAACATCTAAGTCAGGTCCAACTAGCACGTAGAGGTAGTCGAGGAGCAATATCGACCACAAGAGATGAAGTTTCTGCAACTTCTAATGTTCCACTGGGAATCACTTCATCCCTCGAAGATGCTGTTGAAGACACTTCTCTAGATATTTCTACTCCTTTATGTATTCAACGTCTACATTCTCCTAAACAAATAATTGGTAATCTAAATGAACATGTCACTCGTTCCATGTTTATCTCTCCTGGCTCTCATGCTCATTCAGCTCTTGTAGCTTCTTTTAAACCCAAGGATATTTATCATGCTCTAACAGATGAATTGTGGATCAATGCCGTGGATGAAGAACTTGAAAATTTTGAACACAATAAAGTCTAGAACTTGGTTGAACCACCTCAACGACATAATATTATTAGAACTAAATGGGTTTTCTAAAATAAACAGAATGAGAATGGTGTAATTGTTAGAAACAAAGCTAGGCTTATTGCTCAAGGATATACTCAGGTGGAAGGTTTAGATTTTGATGAAACATTTGCTCCTATTGCTAGAATTGAAGTTATTAGACTTCTTTTAGCCTTTGCTGCATCTAACGGTTTTAGGTTGTATCAAATGGATGTTAAAAGTGTTTTTCTCAATGGTTTCATTAACAAGGAAGTTTATGTTAAACAACCACCTGGTTTTGAAAATTCTAAGTTCTCGAATCATGTTTTCAAGTTGTCTAAAGCTTTATATGGTTTAAAACAAGTCTCTAGAGCATGGTATGATAGGTTGAAAACTTTTCTGCTTGGAAAAGGTTTTGTTATGGAAAAGTAGATAAAACTTTGTTTTTTTTCAAGCAAGGTAATGATCAAGTTTTTGTTCAAACTTATGTGGATGATATTATTTTTGGTTGTTCATCTCACTCTTTGATTTCCTAGTTTTCTGAGACTATGTGCTGAGAGTTTGAGATGAGTATAATGGGTGAGTTGATGTACTTTTTGGGACTATAAATCAAGCAAACAAAAGATGACACTTTTGTTTATCAGAGTAAGTACACCAAGGATCGTCTTCATAATTTCGATATGGAAAATTGTAAGCCAATTTTCACACTAATGAAAGCTACTTTTACTTTGGATCTTGATGAGGATGATGAGCCTGTTGATGAAAAAGAATATCATAGCCTGATTGGCTCACTTTTATATCTCACTGCATCGAGCCTAGACATTCAATTTTCTATTTGTTTGTGCACTCAATTTCAAGCTTCTCCTCGTGTTTCACATCATCAAGCTATCAAACGTACACTGAGGTATCTAACGTTTACTCAAGAATTTGGCATATGGCATTCTACTTCAAGTGTTATTTAAGAGCTTTTTCTGATGCTGATTTTAGAGGTTGTAGAATTGATAGAAAAAGTACTAGTCGTACATGTTATTTCTTGGGAATATCACTTGTTGCTTGGTCATCTAGAAAACAATCTTCAGTTGCACAATCCACTGCCGAAGCTAGATATGTAGCTCCTGCTTGTTGTTGCTCACAAGTTCGTTGGCTCATTTCTACACTCAAATATTATGAGATTAATTGTGACCGTGTTTCACTTTATTGTGATAACACGAGTGCTATAAATATTGCTAAGAACCTAGTGCAACACTCTAAAATAAAACATATTGATATTTGATATCATTTTCTTAGAGATCATGTAGAGAAAGGTGAAGTTGTGCTTCTTTTTATTGACACTAAGTTATAATTGATAGATATTTTCACTAAACCTTTGGATTCTTCTCGCTTTGCTTTTCTTTGTGGGGACTTAGACGTTGTTCACCCAATGGGTTTGTTTTGAGGGGAAGTTTTCCTTTTCATTTGTATCATAATGCATTCATGTTTATTTTTGTGTATTGTTTATATTCAAAATAAAAATAAAAAGAATAAAACATAGAGCTTTGATTTTTACCTTTAGTTATTCTTTGTCTCTGCTAGCAGTATCTAATGAAATTTATAGACCACTAGTCTTGCTATCATGTCTTTTAGTCTTTTTTATCAGCCTATGACACATAAATATTCAAGTGAAAGATAAAGAAACATGTGCTGATCCAGTGGCTAATTTAAGTTAAATATTCTTACTCATGTTCTATCTGTGTTTATTTTACCATAATAGTGCTTTCAATTTTAGTACTTGTAGTACTGTAGCTCGTGCAATGTCAAAACAATCAAATCTAAATGAAAAATATAAAAAAAAGAAAGTGTGCAAAAGTACAGAAAGTCCTATATTCATGAAAAATATTTTGTCTAGTTCATCTCACGAGACTGTTTATCATTATACTTTGATATGAACTTAGAGATAATCATAAATGATAAGACCATTGAAATAGGGACTGCTTGTGTATGCAAGAACCTTACAATAAATTGTGTGACTAATGCTTAGGTGGCATTATCTGTCTCTAGACAGTGATAGCTGTGCTGATATAGGCACTTGTGAAAATTACATACAAAAAAGTTGCATGTATTAAATCTAAAATTTTCAATGTCTATGAATTGTACTTTTAAGAGCATTAAGCGTTGTTTTGGTTTTGTGGACATGGATGAATTATGTGCGAGGTATTTCTCTCGGCAAAATTTGCTACAGGACATCTAAAAACCATGGTATTTGCTGATAGACATCGTAAAAATGTGGCTTTGCCAGAGGACATCCCAAAAATTATGAATATTTGCTACAGGACACCGCCACCATTATTTTAATATTTTCTGAAGATAATTTTTTTGAAATGCCCAAAATGCCCTTACTCCCTCTCTTTTTCCTCTCTCCTCAGTTTTTGCCAAGAAGAAAACACCAAGAAAAGGAAACGAAACAAAGATTCACTTGTATATGCTAGATTTTATGACTGACACGAGTTTTGTTGTAAATTTAGCTGATTTGTGTAGGTCTCGCTCTTCATCTTTGATTTCCTCGAGTAAATATTGAAATTTTCCTCACTTTTGTTGTTTATGACTAGGTAATCTGAAGACGACAGAGCTAGAGACGAGAGAGGGTGAAGGACTCAGAGAGGTCAACCTCGAATACGAGAGAGTGAAAGGCAAACCAGGATCTGGAAGTTGTCGCATCATTGGACCATGAGCTCCACTTGTTTAGCGTGAATTCTGAGGTCACTGTGCATTGTTGGCGATCTCTACAAGGCGGTGCATCTCCTATGCCAGAGTCCGATGTGCCTCAGCGCAGGAACATACGTGCTCCTGCCGCAAGAATGCGTGAACTGTTGGGACGTGAGGTTGGGGAAGAGGATCCATGCGCTCAGGGTCTCCCTGAGCATCCTCAAGGCGTCGACCCACCTCACCACCTACTGACCCGAGGTGGTGGTAGTCCGGCCCTTCTGCTTCAGGAGCTCCGGTGATCAATAGGCTCGAAGCCCACCGAAGATGGGGTGGCAGGAGCTCCGGTGATCAATAGGCACCGGTTGATCCTCGATACCGAGGAGTCTGAGAAGGAGGGAGATGTCATGATCTCTGAGGTGGCATTTACTTCCCCCCGCCCCATCTCGATGAAAGTGCCTAAGCGAGCGGCCACCAGGACCTTTCATATCGCATTGAGGTAAGGCCAATGCTTATGTATGTGTGTGCTGCTGCTTCTGATCTGTAGCTGGCCTTTGTATATTTTGGCTTGCAAGGTAGCTAGAGTTGATATCTTGCTAGGGCCATTGGCGGACCAATCACTACCGGCTTCGGTCATAGGGGTCGGTATGTCGGGCACCAGGGAGGCTGAGGTGACAGTTGCTGTGGTGCTCGAGGAGGGCAGCATGGCTCCTGCTGACATGGGCGCCATGGGTTCGAAGGCAATGCCGGCCTTGGCCTCGAGCGGCGAGGATGCTTCTACGACATCGAAGGTGGCCATGGTCAATCCTTTAACAGATGGGTTGGCCACTGAGGAGGCTGTTGTTCCCCTAGCGGAGGGTGCAATGGTCGAGGACGCTGTCGTGCAAGATGCAGTGCTTGAGGCGGGGGTCGTTGATCTCCCCGAGGGAGCCGGTCCAGTCGCCTAGCCCTTTGCAGTGATGGTCTTGGGCTAGGGGCTAGGTCGAGGGCCCCTAACACAGGGGTCGTGGCCCCTGAGTTGACACAAGGCCTGATGCCCAAGGCAGCCACCACCCTTCTGTCACAATTTGCTGACGTAAGTCTTGCTTCCCCTTTAGTTGATCTTTCTTTAAGTCATGTGATTGTTTTCATAGTTGTTTGTGTCCTACAGGTGTTCCGAGCATAGTATGCGTCGGACGCGGGCCACGTGGCAACCCTCGAGGCCTAGGTTGAATCGCTCTGTCACAAGCATGACAGTCTCCTGGCTCAGAATGCTGACCTATTGCACAGGGCCACTATGGAGGAGACTTCGGTGGCCGGTGCGGTGGTGATGGCCGACAATGCCACCTGGATGGCAGAGGAAGCTGATGTAGGATCGAAACTAGCGACCAGAGGGGGGGTGAATGGGCGCAAAATAAAAACACAGCGGATAAAAGAAAAACTTCCTCAAAATTATGTAACAAACTTGCTAATGACTTGATGAGACTCAGCTCAAGGCTGTGCTAGTACATTCACTTGACGCAAGTTGATACACAACTCCTCCAAAAGCACACTTGAACACAGCAACTAGAGAAGAACACAAGCACCGATCAGGATGTGTCCATGAGGGAAACAAGCGTTCTCTTAAAGAGAAACGCACAAAACGCTCTCACGCAAATGATCGAGTACTTGATAGAAAAATCAGTACATCACAGATCCTCTCAAGTAAATCAAATGACACTTGACGTATACTAGAACACGCAGAAAAATATTCTCATGTGTAATCTGAAAGTCAAGTGCATATAGATAAAATATCAAACACCTAAAGTGCAGTGCAGATCTCTTTGAAACATTTCAACAAACATGTCAGATGCGGAAAGTTTATACTGCAGTTATTGGTGTAGAGGATGACCCGAGGTTGTGTCCGTCGTTGCCTTGGTACGTGCGCCATGGGCTCACCGCACTGCTCCCCGTGTGCCGCTCCCCACGCCGGTCTGGACCGCG
>ASSH01051513.1:0-24531 GCA_000418225.1 Zizania latifolia | reverse complement strand
AAGAGCATCGCCATTGGGTCATCTATTGATGATGTTCTCACCCTGAAGAGGAAAAAAGTGACGGAAGCCCGTAGAGCCCCTGGGTCCACTCCAAGAACCTAGGTGGACTATCTCCATCACGCCTCTAGGGCGGGCAAGGAAAGGATCCAAGATCCAAGGATCTTTGAGAGGGATGCATCTGACTATCTTTTTCACAGTGGTTTTCAATAAGACTACTACCAGAGTGTGATGCTCCCAAAGAGATCGCCGGTTGGTGAGATGAAGTGGATCAACTGGGTAGCTATGAAGAAGAAGGGCTCTCTAGTTTTCAATCAAGTGATCCGTGCCTACTGAGCGAAGAACCTCTATGCCATCTTGGAGATGCAGCGGAATTGGTGTGAGAAGGCTATATGCCAGTTCTACTTTACCCTCT
Organism: Zizania latifolia; assembly: GCA_000418225.1. Classification (NCBI taxonomy): domain Eukaryota; kingdom Viridiplantae; phylum Streptophyta; class Magnoliopsida; order Poales; family Poaceae; genus Zizania; species Zizania latifolia. The sequence goes on along the minus strand of ASSH01051513.1, from coordinate 24,119 downwards.
TTCAGACAGTTGAGGATAATGAGCCTACATTTCACTAGATAATAGAGGAGAACGAGTTTGAGGTGTCTCATTTCGCCATCATTCTTGGTCTTGGGGCTGATGATCTCAACCATCACCGTTTGGATCAAGAACTGACTCTTGGGATAGACCGCACTTCATATATATATCAGCCGAGCAACCATCATGTGGGATCGACCATGGGCCTCCAGCCCTTATTCAAGGTCCTAAACAATATATTTAGGAAGACGCTTTTGCCCAAAGTTGGAGATGCCACCTCGTTGCTATCTAATGCGACGAACCTGCTGAGTGCTATGAGGAAGGACCAGCCTCTTTTCAGCGTGGCACACTTCCTATGGAATGAGATCTACATCTCGCTAGGGAGGAGCTATGTGTATGCCTCGTACATATAGCTAGTGATCGACCGGGTCACCTGACTCCAGATGGTCTATGAGGTGGAGCATCGAGGCTTTACTCGCCAGGTGCCCAAGATTCTAGCACCCAGTCAGCCCTCAGCAGCAGCTCCTTCTCCAGCAACTTCAGGCCCTAGCAGTTCTAGGCGCGCTCCTCCTACCCATAGGGGCGAGCGCCAATCTAGCCCTTCTTCTTCTCCGATGAAGAAGATATTGTCGTTTATGTTCAAGATGTGCCGTAACCTCATCGTGGCTGAACAGCAGCATAGGGAGAATGATGAAAGGAACTGCCAGGCAATCAATTTGCTCCTACAGCAGTCAGGGCATCCTCCCATAGAGCCCTTGCCTGTTCCAGAGGAGGTCTTTGACCCCAACTTAGGAGCCGACTGCATCGACCCTCTATCATACTTCTTTAGAGAAGAGGGTTCGTGATCCCCGCAGCAGCCCCCTCACAAGTCATCTTGATCTTCCGAAGGCACCGAGGAGGATGATGGGGATGATGAGAGCGAGGACGACTCTGAGTAAGCCATCCTACTATTTCTCTCTTTTTGGTGTCCTTGATGCCAAATAGAGAGAAATATGTCAAAGAAATCGTCACCTAGTAGTTTAGCAATCTACCTTTTAATTTCTAAGTTATAATCCGTGTCATGAATAATTTGGCTTGTAATGGTGTTTTAACGCATTATCTCTTTTGTATGACATCGATATAATGAACAATATGGATGTTTTAAGTTCAATGTATAATTAAGTTCATTTGGATCATATTGTGATATCTTGTGAATCATTTTGCTTATATTGTGAAATTCTGAGATATGTGATCTTGTGATGCCCTAAATGCAAAAATGCCATATTTGTCATTGTTTAACTGTTGTATGCATTTAGGGGAGCTATAATGTGAAAATTTCATCTCTTGTGTAATTTGAATACCTTCTTTGATCATGTTGTCATCAATCACCAAAATGGGAGAGATTGAAAGTGCATCTTAATACATCTAGACCCCTAATTAATTTTAGTGTATTAATGATAATAGTAATCAAAAGCTACTAATCATATTGCCGAGATGAATGCAGCAATTTTAGGAAAAGCGTAGTTATAATTGAAACAAAATTGGTGAAAAGCTACGTTTAGTCCAAAACAGGCTCAAAGGTAAAAAATGATAAATGACATATAAATTTGAGTCTAGTACCGCAGTACTATAAAGAGGGATACGTTGAAAGTTGTTCCAAAACTTTGTGCTCAAAGAAAATCTTTTTTGAAAGCTTTTTGGATTGATTCAAACTCATTTCAGAATTTTCAAGCATGTTCGGAACTTCTAGTTCAGTCCGGAACATCCAAAAATATGGTTCTGTTTCTGAGTTTTTATTAGCCCAGAACTTCAGGCTCTATTTGGAACTTCCAAAAAGTAGTTCTGTATCGATTTATTTTTATTCCCAAAACTTTTGGTTAAGCCCGGAACTTCTAAAAAAGTCGTTCTGTATGGAATTATTTTTTTGGCCTATAACTTTCGGCTGAGTCCGGAACTTCCAAAAAAGTTATTCTGTTTGGATTTATTCTTTAGTCTAAAACTTTCGGACTAATCCAGAACATCCGGGTTTTGAACCCCGGAACATCCAGATTGATCCAGAATTTTTGGATGAACAGTTGCAAAATATCTTCCAAACGGTCACTTTTTGAGTGAGATGTATAAATACCCCCTCACCCTATTTGACCTGTAAGAACTCTTGAGCAAATATTTTAAGACGCATTCCAACTCTCTCCTAAGCTAGATCTTGAGCTAATCTTTGAGATTCTATTTGAGAGTGCTACACAAATCTTCTAGCAATCTTCTTGCTCCATCTTTTGGAGCCTATAAATCTTTCAACGGATTTGTTACTCTTGCAGGCGCTACCTCCTAGATGGCTAGACGTCAATCCACGAGCACCCAAAACGTTTATAGTCTGTCCGGTAAAGTTTATACACGCTCTACCATGGCTTTGACAAAGTAACTAGTGGAAATCCAAGCTTAATTTCGGTTAAGGCTTGGTGAGGAAAAGGGTTGAAAGAGACCCGACCTTTTGAGGCCCCTCAACGGAAACGTAGGATCAGTGGATCCAAACTACGGAAAATAACTTCATTATGTTCATCGTGTTCTTCGCGTTCTTGCTAGCACATATTTTTATATTGCTTGATCTACTTGCTATCTAGCTTGCTGAACATATTCCTTTATGAAAGTTATAGCTAACAACCTTGCTCATACTTATATTCATTTAGATTGTTAGCTAAATTAAATTTCATATCTGTTTGCTAAATTTATGGTCTGCCCAGAACTTTCGAACCCCCAGAACTTATGCGAAACCTCCGGACCTCGGAACTTCTGGATCCACTCGGAACTTCCGGGCCTGAGGATTTTTAAACTAACAGTTTTCTGCAAGAAATTTTTAGATTGCCTATTCACCCCCACTCTAGGTAACTTTCATTATCTCGAGTCGACCTTAGAGCTTAGAGTCAACGCTTTCATACCATCCTAAATACTATCTCGGGTACCACTGTAGGTGGACTGCTCGATAAAACACCAATAATTTAAAATTTAAATTCAAATTTCTAAATTTATGATTTAAAAAAATCTTGTAAATACTATGTGATTTACGATGTTTTGGTGAAAATGATTTTCAGAAATATTCAAGTTTAGAATAGTTTGGAGATAGCAGGATCATAAAAAATGGGTTGGTCCAAGAGCCTTAGTTTTTATTGTTTTTTATTTTTCATACAAAATGCATTACTAAATTTGTGATATTTTGCCATTTAATTTATCCCAAAAATATCATACCAACTGTTTTATTATTGTATAACAAATTTTCTTTATGTTCCTAATTTTTTAGAGAATTTTATCAGGGTTTTACCGAACAGTCCACTAAAGCGGTACCTTTGGTGGTGATTTGTGTTGTATGATAGCGATGAACCCAAGACACAGAAGATAGAGGCGCACGATTTAGATGAGTTTAGATCTCCCGAGAAATAACAGCCATGTCTCATGTGTCTTGCTTGAGTATGAGTGTACGAACTCTAGAGAGTGAATCTGAGAGAGTCTTTCTAGGGAATATCCACGTCTGTCTTATATATCACCAGGGCGAGATTACATGAGGGAGTTCTATATCATTTCCTAGTACAAAGATATCTTTTCTAATATGTTTCAACATTAATACTAGGGTGAGCTAGATCAGGCCTATCCTTGTTTCGACCCAACAAATATCCGTTAAGAGCTATCCAAAGTCATATCCCCGACGAAATTCCTATTTTTTATTTTTTCTGAATATATATATATATATATTCTATGAATTTTACAGTTCGATATGTAATTTTTAAAATTAGTCAGTTTTCAACGCAGAATAATCGGTTACTAGTTACTACCGTGTCTAACTAATCAATTACTGACGACACACCACATAAATCAGCGTTGGTACCCAACTGTTACTATCCAAACAATGGTAAAAGACCTAACTACTTGTTAACCATTCGATTCGGTTTTAAAAAGCAAATTCAAAATTTAAATTTTGAATTTTTATTGATAAAACGATATCCAGCCGTCCTCGACTCCTCGATCGGCTTGCAAATTGCATATACGGTTCACTTCCCCTGTGGCCTGCCGCCCTGCGGCATGTCATGTCACCCACAACGCGGTGATGTCATGTCACTCATGCATGCTGCGCGCGGGCGCAAACGTCTCGCGCATCGACGCCACCGGAAGGCCGGCCGCCATGCATACCCAGCCCCGCGCGGTTTCTCCCCTCGATCTCGGACGATCGACCTCATGCATGCACACCCGCACGGGAAGACCAGCAGAGCAGCGGCGGAACAGGTTACACGAAGGCAAAGCTAGCTGCAACCGTAGAGCGTGTTTCCCTGCATATAGGGCCACACCAACTGTATTACTACGTTCTTTCTCAAATAGCTAACGGTTTTGGTCTTTTGGATACGGACACTGTTGACTCTGCGTATTTCTCACCACTTTTTTGTTTATATATTTATAAAAATTATTACAAAATATAACTATATAAAAGTATTTTTTTATTAAAAATCTACTGGTATTATTTTTTTATATCAGACCCTAGCTTTTGAAGAATTCTTCTCTGACATTTGATGTAGAAGATAGATCATCGATGGGGCTATCCACATGAGCCATCCGGCAGGTCTGATCGTGCCGTGATGCACGCTAGTTTTGATATATTTGATAATATGTCACTAATAAGAAGGGTTTTGATTGTTTATTATTTGGACCTACATATCATATTTAATTAGATTGTCTCGTGTATCATTGTTACTAGATGACAATATAATTAAAGAGATTATTTTGAAAGTGGCGTATTATTAATTTTTTATGCTCGTTTAATAGCATCACGAAAGTTCGTACAAGAAATCACCTGGCATGGTGGGAATATTCTCTACAAATATTATACATATGGGTGTGGCCATATGGCCGGATGGGTATAGCCAGCGATTTATTATTGTCATCTGTCTGTTCGAGGGTATGTGAAGTTGTGAACCGAACGTATTCACAAATGTGCACACGATGTGTTGTGGTGTAGTAACCACGAAAGAAAGTATTTTCATATGATAAATGAAAAGGAATCATTCACATGCCCAACGAGAACTCTCTATCTCTTGACGCTCATCACAGCCAACCTGATTCCTACGTCCCGTCGCCTTGGGCTGGCCAACGTAAGCCTGTTTATGTGGCCTCGAGCGAACGAGGGACTCGTCCCCGTCCCAAATCCATCGTCTCATAGATTGAATCCGTCAGTTCACATCCACGAATTGGTACTGCTCGAGAAACTACTATGTCGTTCTCTATTTTTTCCTGCTACGCATTACGATCAACTTCAGAATTGTGAAATCTGTGCAGTTAACAGGAATCTCAAACATGTCTGGATTCCCTGACGCCGCTACTTAAAGCTGCCATCCAGTTAATCATGTCGATTTGGTTCCTTCGTTTCAAGATTCATCGCCCTGATATCTCCATTCTTTAGGTCAGTCAAAATGAAATTGCACTCACCTTCTTTGTTTCCATGTGGTTCAGAGTGACATGAACAATATGTGGCTGTCTAATCCAATTTAGTATCACTATTGGTACCCTCGTCAGAGCAATTAAACCACCAGCTGTTGATGTTCCGCGTCTTTTCATTCAACAACTTTTGCAACTATTTGGTGCTCAACAACTTGGACATAATCTGACACATCACGAGCTAAAATATATAAAAACTAGCAATATTTTCTCAGCAAAAAATGCATTGCGTGTAAGTACTAAGTATGTGTTGTAGGGTAGACCTGATGGCATACATGAGCGAATCATAATACCAGTTTGTGTCGACCACTCAAGGTTTATAAATCAGGTTGCTGAATTCTCCGTCCCTGTCGAGAATGATGCAGTAGTTGGATTGAACTTAATTACAGTGGATCAGGGCGGTGAGTTAATTGATTCCTATAATTCTACATGAACCAATTAATGCCTACATTAGTGCTCACTTTATGCTGCCATTATGCAGCCATAGTGCAACTTGGTCATAACAATTGTGCAGTAGCAACAAAAAGGTTTGCCTAACTGCATGACGGGCCTGTAGTTGCATCAGCAAACCTCACTGCCGTTGCACGTTTGCCATAATTTATCGGTTCGTCTACCAATCAACACAAGCAACGCCGCTGAGATCCATAATGGTGATCGGTGTGAGTATGATACAGCAAATTTTAGGTTTTAATCTATGATGATTTATTTGTTGCTTGTTTTTTCAGAAAAGGTGCAGTTGTTTAGTGTACACAGCTACCTCAATATTCAACAACTGGGTTGTTTCGAACGAATACCTGAATATTTTCTGATGTATTCACCAAACATTAAATTAGCGAATAACTGAATAATCCCCCATTTGGTACAGCTCAGATCTAGTATTTTTTAGAGTTGGTTAAACTTAGCTTCAAAAATCCTGTATCGTATTTAGTTGAGCAATCTAGGTTTTATTTTGAACTAAAAATAAAAGTTAAATTATTTTATTATACTATATAAACTCTAGATCTAGTATGAATCTCGGAGTTAGAGCTATACTAAATAAACCTAAATATAATCACCAAACATGTAGCAACTAGCTGGTGGCCTGTAAATTAAAACCATAATGTTTGATGTTGATAATTCCAAGAATGTCATGGATGTGTTATATGCTCAAATGTGACTGATCTATCATCCAGATCCTGTAGTTATTAACTGAAGAAGTAGTCATTAGCAGTTTCAGATCAAAAGATTACTGCTTCCTTCACTCTTCCGCGTTGGTTAAGGTTGATTGGTAAAGTTACACAGATCAATTAAGCATCAAAAAGGCAATTCAAAAGCTGGGTGTAGCTTGCTTGTTTAGTCCTCCTCATCTAGCAATGCTTAGCTGCAATCCACCACATAGACAGTACTAAAAGGCATATGATAACATATATTAGAGAAGGAATAGCAAGTTTCCTATTCACCAACTTCTTCATTCTGCTTAAAATTGAAGAGGAAAATGATTCAGTATGCACAATATATTAGGTGTGTGATGTTGTATCATACTATCATTACAAAGATCGATGACACCTTAAGTAAATTAAGCAAGATAACATGGGCTAGTCATGATTTAGGTAACATGGGTAGAAGGTGAAACAATCTGTCATGATTTCGGTAATAATACCATGGAGTGAAACACATCTAGATGCATCCTTTTTCATCTTCTTATCATGAGATTAGGTGTTTAATTGCGCAGTGCAAGCATGGCACTAAAAATTAGAACAAAGATTTGTCATGAGGCAGCAAGTTTAGGGGTTGAACAACTTAACTATGTAAAAAATAGTGTACATGCACAACGGAGTAATTCTAAAAGTATATCATCTAATCAGTGAATTAGGTGACGCACAAGCTAACCAAATTGCAAGCTGGAGTGGTGCAAGTACAACATCTATTAACTGTGCAGTGGTGCAAGACTGCAAGTGCACCATTGCGTTGTTCTTGCTAACCAGAGATTGATCGTTCATTTATTAACATTTTGGACCAAAAATCAATTTTTCGCATGTGTTGAGAGTTATTGTTTTGAGTTGAAAGGTGGTTTTTTTTGTCTGGATCGAAGTTTGATTTCTTTACTTAGACGCTAGCTGAAATTTCCGAGGCTTCTTTTGGTGGCAGGGCATTGAGATTGGGTTGAAGAAGCATAGCAGACCGTAACTTTGTGGTGAAATATAAGTGAATTTTTATCTTTTTTTATTAGTTTAAGTTTTTGGGTTGAATTAGTCGGTGCATGTAACTTAATACGGTATCAGAGCCAGAGATTTCAAGTTTGAATTCCAGCTGGCACACAATTAAATAAAAATTGCAGCTACTTTCTATTCTACGCTTGAGACTTGATAGGGTCTCGTATAAAAGAGAGGGTGGAAATATAAAGTGAATTATCTATCTTTTTTCATCAGTTTAAGTTTTTGGATTGAACTGGTCGATGCATCGATGCATGTAACTTAATACTTTATAGCTTGGCACATTGCAATTTCAAATTGCTGGTGCCAATAGAAAGAAAAACACAGTGTGAAGCTCTACACAAAGGCAACACATCTATTCCTTTCTAATTTTTTTAGACCAAAGGTCATAAAACTGTGATTTTATTAAAAGCAGAATTATTGCAAATCCATTTTTATCCCATCAAAATTGCCTCAAATACTATGCCACATGCTCTCATCCCATCTTCTCCGAAGGGAAACATGCTCTCCATGAGAGGGATGAACACTGTACCAATTACCAAAATTACCCTGTTAATACAAACATCAACCAACAAACTTATATACGTAACATAAACTATTAAAGTTAACGTTTAACAACTTAGAATCTTAAAATATGATCATATTTGGACAATTAGGCTTCCATATGAAATCCCTTCCTGACCTGCGGATCCCATCAAACTCTGCATGAGAGACAAAGCTGCAGGCCTCAGTATATTCTCTGCCTCGCCTGCCAATCATCCGTCTATCATCTGCCTCTCTCGTTCCATAGAATGTAACTTAGGATTGGATGTAACATTTTCTAGTACAACGAGTCTAGACAGTATTATACTGTCATTGTCTAGATTTGTTATACTAGAAAATATCTTATCCGGTTCTAGGTTATAATATTATGAAACGGAGAGAGTACCACCTATCACCTGTCAACCATGGTTCTTTGCTGTAACTAGTCTGATAATCATCAAACCAGATAAATTATTCGGTTATCCCGAAGATCAATTCTTTATGATAGATTGATAGCTAGACTGATAATCATCACCAGATAAATAGTCTGATTATCCAGTTGGACACCGGTTTGGGAAACACTGATCCAATTCATGAGTACCAATCGAAAGTATGAAAAATGGACGTGTCAAGGCAAGGGCGTGAAAAAGGGTGAATGAAAAGGAGCAGATGAAAACGAGAGATCGGTTACAATTTGCAAAAGGTGGCGATGGAGCAGATGAGACTGACAGAGTGGCGCTCCTGCTCCGGCAGCCAACAAAAGCGCGCGAAAAAAAAAAGCTGCTCTCGGCCGCGCGCTTTCTTTTCTTTTAAAGCGCCCTCCTACTCCTGCGTTCTCTAGTCCTCGAGACCTCGACTGCTCGCTTTCCCTTAAAGCGAACTGCGGCGTGCAGCGTGCAGAGCTGGTGCAATGAGGAAGAAGGTGGCCGGCGGCGGTGGCGGTGGCGGGAAGGGAGGGATGGCGACGACGACGGCGCCGACCGATCTGCTCGTCTGCTTCCCCGCGCGGCAGCACCTGGCTCTGATGCCCAAGCCGATTTACAGTCCGTCGAGGACAACGGTGGATAAGGCGGTGGCGGCGCGCCGGCGGCAGCTTCCTGCGGCGCGGGGTGGGAGCGGTGGAGTGGGAGTAGGAGGAGGGCGTGGGCGTGGTGGTAGCCCGTTGTTCCGGGGATCGAAGGGGAAGCAGGCCGTCGAGGTCGACGACGAGCCGCAGTCGCCCAAGGTGACGTGCGTTGGGCAGATCAAGGTCGCCCGGCCCAAGAAGCCGAGGAAGGTGGCGGCGAAGCCAGGTAAGGGCGGCGGCGTAGGAAGAGGAGGAGGAGGGAGGAGCTGGATCACCGTGGTGGAGGAGATCGAACGGCTGCACGAGCAGAGGAAGAAGGTGAGCTGGTTCGAGGCCGTCGGGATCAGGACGGACGCGGTGCCCTTCCTCGGTGGCGTGCTCCGGAGCCTCCGGCTCAAGGTGCGGTGCTTCGGGTCGCTCCATGGCGCGGTGGAATCCTGCACGGACGACGACGATGACGACGACGGCGTGGAGAAGCACGAAGCAGAATCGGCCGGCTGCGGCAGCAGCGCCGCCGCGAGCGTGTTCTCCAAGTGGCTCATGGTGCTCGAAGCCGAAGGGAGCGAAGAAACACCGGAGCAGGACTCCGGCGACGAGGAGGGGCACGAGCAAGAAGACGAGCAGCAGGGCAAAGGGTCGGACGACGAGTGCTCGGACGCGCCGTCCGCCCCGCCGGCGAACGCGCTGCTGCTCATGCGGTGCCGGTCGGCGCCGGCGAAAGGGCTGGCAAGGAGACGAGCAGAGGAGCCACCGGCCGGCGACGCGGTGGATGACAAGGGAAGCGCGGCCGCTACAGGGGATGGTGCAGAGGAGGACGGAGACGAGATGGTGTTCATGCGCACGGCGCCGGATTTCCTGAAGCTGTCCATAGACATTGCCAAGGAGACGTGGGTCGTCGGCGGCTTGGACCCCCTGGCGCGGAGCCGGAGTTGGAAGAGGTGACCAACTGACCTGCCGCTCGCGAGCGCCGGCGAGGAGTCCTCGGCAGCTGGATTCGTTGTATAGTTCGTATTTACCATTCGGTTTGGGTATAATCTCGCCGAGCATCGGCCCGACTGTTCTTATGTTTTCCAACTTTTGGTAATTATAAATCAAGCTATAGAAATGAACCGAATTTACCATGGAATGAACTGGAAAAATGGTTGTTCACAATTCAACTGGGCAAACATTCTGGATTGCAAAACAGGGGCCACAAAATACTCAGGTCATCTCCATCAAAATGCCTAGCATTTAGGGAATTACGTTATGGCTTCTTTACAATAAATTATATAGTATTTTCGTTGCAATTTCCCACAAAATTTCTTTAGAGAACATACATTCTAAAAGAAGTCCTAATGTTCTCATAATCTATCAGGTTTATGTTTTAGTTAGTGCACATAATAGCTCCACGGATTTATCGTGGTCTTCGTGTGTAAAAGCATGTCTCATCACTGCAATAGTTGATCATAGTGAAGGGTGAGATGGCAGAAACTTCCCTATGGAAATGACTGGGATAGGATGTATCATTTATACAAGTAATAAATCAGTAGATAGTAAAAAAATTGGGTGACGCATCATTAGATTAAAAAAACATGACATCAATCCACATTCAACAATTGCAATGAGTATCTATTTACTTTCAAAGAAAATTGAGTTGAGGATGGATTAACCAGGAACAAGAGAGTTTCATTGTTGATTGTACTCGATTCATGGGCAATGACAATATCATGCACGATTGTTTTCTTTGGGTTCACGCATTGAAACTACAGTGATGGCAAAGGGAAACCTACGAATAGCTGTCCCATTACTACCCCTGTTAATGCAAATTCAATGCGACTCTGACAGGACAGAATCTGCAGAGAAGGGTGTCGCATGCTGCAGTGCACACAGCAGAGGCAGAGAGACGTAGCTGCCCTGCGGCAGAATCACAACTACAACAGTCTCATTAGAAAGGAAAAAAATATGCACGGCTTCCAAGGCAACTTGCATCAGCATCTGGCAAATCGCAAGATCACCAAATAATTAACAAAAGGAACATTACCACGAGATCGGATTCTACAACTCAGTTGGCACCAGACGCACGAGCACGGAGGACTAAAAGCACTATCACTATATATATATGGATACTTTTGGTACTAATAGCTATACACTACAGGCTAATTCTCTCGAGTTGAGTAGTTAAAAGTGAAAAAGGGGGTGTTGCAATATTGTCAACACCTAGCATAGAGAATATAGAGATGAGTGTGCCGAGTAACACTTGGGCAACCATAATGGCAGCAGGTGGCTCCTGTCCAGCTGGGGCCCGACAAAATTCATAATATATGTTCATTCTCTTCGAGTGCCTGCAAAAGGGGGAGGGAAAGAGAGAGGAAAGACGAGTTCGATTGCAACCCTGCTCGCTGGAAGCTACACCCTTGAAAAGCTTCACAGTTTGTTCACAAATCAATAGCATGTGTTAACAGTTGGTCTCTGAAGAGATCTACACGTGACAGAACATTGGCAGCGCTGTAAAGCTCCCACATTTACCTGTTCTTCGAAGTTGAGGAAGCTGGTTTCTGAGTCTATGCTGGTGCAGTATGCTACAGCGCTACAGGAATTGTTCTTCTGGTAGTTTCGGCCCATCAAATAGAAATACCACAGCATTCTGTGATTGCAAAACTGCAAGTGATTTGTAACCGAAGTAACTTCCATCGGATGAGGCGCTGTACAGTTCAAGGAGGGGGCAGGAGTTGGAATCAGTTGGTGGCGGAGCTAAATGAAGGTTCGCAGTATCACCCTGTCATGTGCAAGACTACATGGGGGGAGGGAGAAATGCTTCGCAGCAAACATTGGATATTTGCCAAGTTCGGTCCTAGGAAACAAAACCATGTTAGAAACATAACTGAAATAATGCATGTAACTTTTGGCATCAAATTGTTCTCTTGTAAAAAGTACGCTATGCATGAGGTGTCTCAAACACAGTATCCTCAAGATGTAATGAGAAAATAGTATGTGCAGATCTCTCCTGGGTGCAATCCAGAAAAAAGTCTTTGACAGATCTTTCGGGAGATTGTTTTGGTCCAAGAACCAAGAAAGAAAAGTCATAACGATTTACTTGCATATAGAACAATGTTAACAACACAGCTAAAAGGTAATGATGGTAGGCAACCTTTTTAGCTGTTGTTTCAGGGTCTATATAGTAGGCATTGGACAAGTAGTTGGCAACCAAACACAATAACAAACGTGTTATCAAGTATTACCAATTCACCAAAGATCAAGACACTTGATTTCACTATCATATAGAAAGCGGCCTAAGAAAACAAAGCTTAAAACAAACTGTCACCCATGTAGCCAAATGCAAAAGATGACCCAGCTTTGCTTTAATATCTCAACTGCAAATATTTGAAACAAATAAGTTTCAGAGTCAGGAATGTACCCCCAGAGAAGTGAGAGCTACACTAGTTTGTTGATGATTTAGAAGCTTTCTTGATCTCCATAGTTATCGCCTCAGCAAGGTCAGATGCCTCATACTCAGCTCCAAAGCATCGTGCTGTCTCCAAGCATGGATCCAGCAAGTACCTATAACTTCATACAATCAAGTGCCTGATGCATTACCAACAAAGCAAGCTATATACAGATGATTCCCATGTGTTCTTACATGTTATGAGAGTTCTGCACAAGATAGTCCTGACCAATGTCATCAACCTTCTTAAAGAAAACACGGTATTCCTGTGCAATCTGTCTTACTGCATTGATGGAGCCTGTTAATCCTATTATTCTTGGGTCAAACTCTGCAGATCAAAGACACAAACTAATCACTTCCAAATGCAGTGCATTTTGAAGGTTCCAATAGCATAAAGCAAATAGAGAGCAACTTACCACTAAGGTATGCCTTAAGCTGAGCAGGTGAATCACGTTGAGGATCAATTGTGATAAAGAGTGGTGTAATCTTGGTGCCATATTTTGACTCTACAAAACAACAAATTAAGGATTATAAAACAAGGAAGATCACAAAGTCAGTACCACAAACAACGGAGTTCAGAGAACTATCAATTGAAAGCCAACTATGGCATAGGTAAAAGTAATGCTTCATAGTGAGGATTAGCACCAATTGAAGAAGCCCAACTGACATATAAATAAGAAATTTGATGACAACTGGTATAAGACAGGACTCGTTAAAATAGTACTGGTAACATAAAATACATAACTATAAATTATGACTTACCACTCACTGTTTGCCACTGGGTAACTAACTACTATATAAAATCTAGCCAAGAAGAAAAACAAATATTATCCCAAATACTATAAACAAAATGCACTGGCAGACAGAAGAATGATATGTGATATGCACACAAACTTTCTGACCATTATATGTGTGAAAGAAAAATACAGAACATAATAAAACAATGATAATATTAAAACCAAGCCAACAATGAAGTGCCTCCAATAATGAACTCCTAACAAAAAGGATGAGGTACACAGCAACACACCTAACAACTTAACAACATCAGCCACCTTCTGAACTTCTGCTGGCCCAACATCTGGGCATGATGTATAGCCAAAGTACATGAGTGTCCAATTTCCCCGAAGCTTTGATTCAGTCACCACATTGTTTTCTGTGTCATATAGCTTAAATGGCCCTCCAATTGCAGGTCTATTGGTAGTACACCTTTTGGGAACAGTGGTCTGTTGTGCTTCTTTAGATAGAAGCACCATGGTAGAAATGCAAACATCAACAAAGAACACAATTAAGACACTACAAAAGACTTAATGAAAATTGCTTGTTTTACAAGCTACACAATTAAATGCAAAAGGTAGATAATTAAACCAAATTGGGCTGCTAGAATTATAGCACTAAGTAATTTCAAGCAGTTACAGATAAAAGATAAAGCATCCAGAAATGCAAAACAATGAGAAGCCACTGATTCGTAAAAAAGAAAAAGTTGTTGGAGCATGTAGAAATTTTGTTTTCCTTTATGTAACAGGTTTTCAACTTGTCGGGAATATGGGGCCTGGGTATCACCAAGACAGACCTATCCAGCCACCCGAATAGGTGATGGGTCGGGTCGACTATATGAAGGAACCAAGTATGGTACGAGATAGAATATAGGAAAGGTCAGATTACCTTCTAGAGAAAGCTGAAATTCCTGTTGTAAATAGATAGGAAACCCTAACCTACTCGGTAGGGGTAACCGGCTTGTAATCCTACCTCCTCGCATATATAAGGGGAGCCTCCAAAGGCATAACAGAACATATCCCAATAGACTACACATCCAGACGACAATCATCATTGAGTACAAGCAATATATATCCCAAACAGGATGCAGGATAATATTCTCTATGGAGAGGTCTGAACCTGTCTAAATCCTTGCCTTGTACTACCATCAATCTTTGTTCTAGATATGTAGCCCTAGAATTATTATTGCCGATAAGAAACACTGACACAACTTTCAAAACTTAGCAGTTATTTCTGACATCTAGATGGGCCACAAGGGATTGCAAGCATCACTGCCTAAAGACTGTAACCATCATGGCATCAACTAATGTAATAGCTGTGCTCAAGAGAAAATCAATCTATCAAAATATTTAACTACAGAGACAACATGGAGAGGGAAATTCTGTAAGTACCTAGGGGAACTGCACGCTTCTCATCATTGTAGTGAACAAAAGTGGCTAGTCCAGCAAAGACTAGTAGAGCAGATGGCTGCAAAATCAACATGAAAATTTACATAAGAATAGTACACATGAAGAAAGCTACTAAAAGTTAGTAGACAAAATAGCATTACGCTATCAAAAGACGGAACTTTTAATAATTGGCAGTAGCCCGTTGATAAAATTTTGAAATTAACAAGACTGGAAATTATCATGAATCATCGAAATATGGGAAAGCAAAAGATGAGACAACACAGTTGAATAACCTACAACTATGTAATATATCAGCGGCTGAGGATTCGTCTCGTTCTCTTCAGCAAATTGCCTCATTGGTCTATCATACTTGGAGCTTCCTTCATTTGAATAACCTCGAGAGTGATTACTTCGCAGAGGAAACACTCTGCGTAAGCAAATTTCCAGAATCACCAAAGTGACTCATTTAAACAAACAAAAAGTGTACATGCAGGACAAGACATGTCGCTGTAGGATTAACACCAGAATTGTGTAAAGGTAGCATTCATTCAACTATTAATTCAAGGATACATGGTCAACAATAATAGCTCACAAGCTGTAAAGATGTGAAACAATTGTGAAATGAATCCATTGATGAAGTAGGCATGTTCATTCTGATTCATGGTATAACTTCATGGTCATGCCATGAGGTAGACAATAACTCTAGCCTAGAGCCCTGAACAAAAATATATATACCATACCCGCAATCGGAAGTGTTGAATAGCATGCATAGCAGATCATGGATAGCACAATTGCCAGCGATATTTAACACTAGAACATCATGAAAACCGACCGTATGCCAAATGCTATTAAAAGCAAATTTTCTAACCACATCTAGATACAAATAGCAGCACCTAGATTGAACAGAGTAACATGGCGATAAATTGTGCGCCCAGCGTGCAGGACATGCACGCAGCAGACTTGTTTCCTGTAGCAATATACCGATATTAACTGCAACTTCACATCCATTTCACGGCCAGATGCCCTAATTACTCCCAACTCCCAAATTGCAACACAAGCAGACGATGAAACTCAGGCGCCCTTCCCCCTACGCAGAACACCCTAACAGGCCTGACCCACCAATCCGAGCGAGAGCAGGGGATATCAGTATACCACATTGTGGAAGCGGCCGCAGTGGCGTTAGCACAAACAGTTGGCGTGCACTGCGCTCGACGACGTCGCACGCGAAAGGAGAGTGAGTAGGTACGACCTCGCACCTGGGCCTGGACAGCGTAGGAAGCTCGGCAGAGCGGGCGGCGGCGCCGAGGCGGCGGAGGAGGACCCGCAGCATGGCCGAGGCTCCGCAGCGAGGCGGAAGGAGGGGGGGTTGAGGTCTTGAGGAGAGAAGTGAGCCTTGGAGAGCTGGAGAGGAAACGCGAACCGGAAGGAGAAGAAGAAAACTTTGGGCGGTTTTGGTGGATCGGTCTGGTTTTGCTCGGTGATCGGTCCTGCCGTCTGATCTTCGTGCGGTCCAAGAAAGCAATAAGCCCCTCTGGGCTTACTCTGATTTCAGTAGAAAAAAACTAGACAAAACTTGTGAAATTTGATTAGTTGTGACAAAAAATTTTAAGCGTGCGATCATTTAAATCTATTTAAATCTATAACTATAGGCGATGACTCAATATTTGAGCGATTTCAGACAAATTTTGAGCAAGACAGTTCTCGCTCTTATGATTTTTCTCGATGCAACATTACTCTTTTGCAAGATAACGTGCATCTCGGACACGACGTTTGTTACTGTTCTGGTCAATGACTTGTCGGGTAGTTAAGTAGTTTTGCCACGACAAAATATTGAAACTCTTCTTTATTGAATGAGTGCCGTACGCTTTACGAATGAAGACGGATGGATTACGAGATTAACGAAGAGTTATATAAACGAATTAAATATTATATAATTCAAATCAGATGAAGTACAAGATTTTATAAATGGCAAAAAAAGGAGCCGTTAGCTGGCTCGAAGCCCACAATTTTTACCTAACTAGGGCCGTCACCAAAAATATAGGGCCTCAAAATCACAGTAAAGCTCAAATTCGCTTGTAGCGCAGTGGATGAAACACTGAGTTGAAGCACAGGTGCAGGGTTCGAGCGCTGGAAGTGCTCTGCTATTTTTGCGTCTTTTCCGGCTTGCGCCATCTCCCTGTTCAGTGATGGGCCGGCCACTGTTTCGCCATGAATTTTCCGGCCCATTACCTGTTTTAAACAACGTTAATTTTCTGAAAAGAGAACACTTCGAAAATTTATTTCAGAAAATTTCGTAGAAAACTCTAAAATTCATTTTAACTCAGTGTTATAGTTTTCAAGTTTTAAATTTTAGATGCTATTTCGTTCCGAGACCTTCAAATCGTAGATACTACCTAACCTAACTTAAGGACGTCACGACCCATCTATTTGGGCCAGTGTCGGTATGACCGATACTCTCACGCCAAGTTTGGTTCCCTACCTCGACCCACATGAGCACAATATATGTATAGTGTCCAACCGACACGACTCACGAGTATAGTAGGCTTATCGGACAACGAACGGATCTGACACAGTTAAGCTTGTTTCATGCTGTCTTTGGAACACGATCTAGTAAACTAATCGGGCAATGACTCGCCAGGGCTAAACGGGCCTGACCGCCCGTTCGGCGATCTGTAAAAGATTTCAACGCGATCACGCCTAAGCCTCGTGTTGGGAAGCAGGGGCTCCTCTGAAGGGTAGGCACGTCCCAAAGGTGAGCCATTCCCGAAGAACCCTCCCCCGAAGCCGAAGGCCGAGAGCCGGACGCCTCCGAAGGATAAGCGCACCCCGAAGGCCCCTCCTTCGGGCCTTGGAGGCTTCGGTGTTGTGAGCGAAGGGTACGGTGCCGTCCCTCGACACCCCGAGGAGCCCAAAACTTCCACGAGGGCGACCTCCGGAGGTCAGGAACTCTGAGCCAGCCTCCGGGGTACAAGTCGAGGGGCCCCTAGAATCCGAAGGAGGGCCCCCGTCTCTCCGAAGGCTAGCTCCTTCGGAGGGTATCCTTGGAGGACAGACCGTCCTTGCCTGCCACCCTCGTGGGGGCGGTCCAAAAGAGAAAAACAGGTCTCTGGCTAGGGTACAGAGACCTGCGGTCCTCACCTACCCCCCTACCCCAAGGTACAGGGCAGGTAGGGACTGTCCCCGTAGGCTCTACCAACCCGCCTGGCGCATGTCAGGCGGGCAGTTGGGCTGCCAATTCCCTGACCGTGTCAGGGAGTCCGCGGGCCCCTCCCCTAAACCCTCCGGAGATCGCGGAGGCTAATCCCGGACCGATGTAGACAGTAGGACCCGCTTGTCAGTGAGTAACTTACATGTAACCCAGTAAGGGCACCATTGTAACCTCCTATTAGCCACGAGCCTATATAAACTGATGTCTTGCCATATAAGGACATGTTTTTCTTGGAGGAACTAACTCCACTCTCTTCTCTAACTTTCACTGTCCTTCACGGTTGGAACATATATTGTCCCAACACCTCAAATAATCTCCGGATAATTGACCACCCATAAGCTAATAAGCTTAGACAGAACGGAGCAGCATTCTGAATTGAAATGCATTTCGAGGTGACGCATGCATGTGCAGAAACGGTCACATGAATGATGTATGATATATCGTGTACAGGTGGCCGTGCAGCTCTTGATAGCGGCCAGCTGCAGAGCTTGTCCCATCCCTCCGCCAGCGTCTCCTTACAGATTTCCAACATCCTGAAAAACATTTTAACAATTAGATTTTAATAGATAATATTTTATCGAAATCTTTCGAATAGAGCGATATATTATCAATTTTCTCGCTGGAGACGGCTGGACAGAAGGAGCGGATGCGTTTGCGGTGAGCTCATCAGCGGTGGGCTGCCAGTCGCAACATCCGGTTGAGCAGAGACGGCCCGTAACTAAGGCCCATTTAGAGCATCAGGATGGGCCGCCACACAATGGGCGTTTGTCTCTTCAACGTTGCACATTTTCACGGACTCCAGTTTTGCCAATTTCCTGTCTCAAACTTGGACGCGAGATAAAGAAGGCTTAGCGTTGTGCTTACTTTTCAAGTTACCTCGAAAGTGAAAAAACTTAGTAGTTCTATCGTTATACATCGAATTACGGACAGACAACATATATTACTCCGTTGTCGCGTCTTTCCATGTTTTATATTTTGACATCACAAGTAGTATTAATGTTTTACCATATGGACTTAAAATTTAGAAATGTTATCAAACGGTGAAACGTCTAATATAAGGTTGTTGCACCAAACAACATTACTCCTGTAATCCACCGCAATACCAAATGGAAATGGATATAGATGCAACAAGTGCTCGTAAGCTTTTACACCGAGCCTTCTATATATGTTTTCCAAAATGGCCGGTCATTTTTACATTTACACAGCCTCCTAGATAGTCTACCCATGGGATGGGGTTTTTTCATATCATTGTATCTTTTTTTATGGAAACAACTATGTTGTCTCACGTCCTAAATATTATAAAAAATTAGACGGTATTTCAACACTTAATAAAAAATATTTTATCTCTTAGTTAAAAATATTTCAAACATATGTAATATTTAATGATGTTGTTTACAACAGAAACTACTGTATGCAATATTTTTCACTAACTGTTGAAACACCGTCTTATTTTTTTACTTTCTAGGACGTACTAAACGAAGCATTTTCGTCTTTTTATTATGACACTGGTGATAATTTTTTAAGTAAGAGACACGTGGAGAGTAAAACCGTAAAAAAACATGAAGCATTAAAATATGCGTAACACGCTGTATAGTGTTACTGTGTGTGTTTATATATAAAAATAGGTAGATAGTCACATATATATACATCTACAATATCATCTTCTTCGATCTCTACCTGTAGATAAATTCACATCCAAATTAATATTGGATGCAACAAAAAGAACACAGTGAAAACAAATTAAAACCTTCTAGACAGGAACAGATGGCACGCACGGCTGACGGCTACCTCCGAAGAAGGGAGGAGGAAACGTCTAAACCAGCGACCTGACGACCTGGCATGCATTCCAATTCCGTAGGTCAAAAATTTCTAGATGGGATTTCTCGGCGTCCAGAGCGGGTTGGAGTAGACTGACTCGTATACCTGACTGGCCGTACGCAGCAAGCAGCATAATTCTTTTCTGCACAGTAGTTAGTACGTGACAGTTCAGTTTGACGGGTCTCCCGACGGTAATGCAAGGTTGCCTTTCTTAATTAACACAGCGAAAGACTAACTGACCTCGCTCTCACAATGGTTGCGACGTTGTGCGCTAATTGTAATTAATTAACATAGCAACATACACAGATATAGTTAGGTTAAGGTTAGTTTGGTAGAGTTTTAAATCTGAAATAGATTTACAACTTAGAAAATGATAGTTCAGTACTTTCTATATATTTTTTCTATATATTTTCTAGAACAGATTTACCTGATTGGCTCAGATTCACGTATCTCGTTCTTAAAAAAACAATAATCTATTAATATTTGGTTTAGCTCCACCTACATCAGATAAGTATATTTTATATATCATTTAGAGCAAATTCATATATCATGCTTTTAAAAATTAACGATCTATTAACGATTGATTCGGCTCCCCCTATATCAAATAAATATGTATGAGTTGGAGTCATATTGAACATAAATATAATTGCTTGTGCTAGCAACAATTAATTACATGGTGTACACCGACAGGAATGAACTTTCCCAGCACCATCGAGCCTCTACCGTCTTAGTTTGACCTACATATAAATTAGGATTTTACTTGGTCGTGATGAAACATAGGTAAATGGATTGTAGCACCTTATTTTAGTGGAAGAGAAGAAAGGTACATATTGTGTGAGGATCTGAGGACCAGGATATCGGGCGATTGATTACATCGTGTTTGACAAGTTGGGGGGTCATTCCCAAAAATCCACTTGTGGTTATGGAGAGTTGAAAATGCGAGGAATTACCACGTGTCTCGTACGATGTACTTAAGCTATCACGAATGGCTGAGATTTTTCTTTACAATAAATGGACTTCTAACGTAGAACTAGTTCATGATCTCGATCATCCAGTAAAGATTAACTCTCAGACTTAGACTTAGACAAACAGTTTTGCTATTTATCGTTCATACTTTTTTATTGTGTATCAATCATCGTAACTTATATAAGAAACAGTCTAGTACAGTAAAACACTAAAACATGATGCACTTTTTATTTTATTTTATTAATTAGATCATGGATTAGTCTACATGTGTTATTATATTTATGTAGATCATAAGTTAAGTTTTTATTGATAAGAGTAAAAATACAAGCTAAAATGTAATTTTTAAATTTTAATTCAGAACATTATTTATTTCAACTCACAAGAAAAAAGCATGTAAGCATTGGGTGTTGATGTAATGGATATAATGGATAAAAAAACGATGAGTAGATAAAAAATCAGTCACTTAAGAAATATACGGGTCCAACAGGAAAATTCAAAAATAAAAAAGAATATACACGGTCTTGTTCTCAAATCAAGTCATCCGCCACCTGCATTTATTTGTACGTACAACTAGACGGCGCTCGATCCGGCCTACAGCTGGTCGCGCTTTGGCGTACGTTTACGGGTTAACGCTACGATTTATAGAAGCCAAACAGTTTGATTCAAAATTTAAATTTAAATTTAAAAATATTTTTAAAAATCTTATAAATATTAGATGATTTATGATGGTTTATGGTGAAGTTTATTTTTAAAAATATTAAAATTATACAAATTTATGAGCAAAACAAGATCAGTACAAATTTAAAAAAGAAAAAATTTGGCCCGAACCAAAAGCCAGGTACAGGCAGATTTTTTTGTTTCTTTGTTTTTTTTTCAAAAAACGGTATTACTATATTTATAATGCCCTGCCATTTAATTCTACCAAAAGAACAATAAATTGTATATCAAAATTTTTATCATTGTATCACAAATTTTCTTCATATTCCTAAATTTTTTCTAGATTTTTATAATTTTTCTGAATTTTCCATATTTTCTATGATTTTTTCTATTTTCTGAATTTTTTAAAAACGATCGAATTTCGACACAAACCGAGTGGCTACAGCGACTAACCGAGTGGTTACCGACGCCAAATCGCTCGGTAACCGTTGGTTACCACCAAACCGAGTGGTAATCATTTAGCACAAAATTTGAAATTTGAAAACTGAATTTTGACCGGTTTAAAGTGATTATCGTGGTAACCACATGTCTGAACTCGGGCGGTAACCACGCTCCAAATGGTTTTAGGAACCCTGATGTGGAAGTTTTATATGGGATCTTTCAATTATGGGAACCGCTGGTTGGTTACCAATATTGTATTGGCTGGTTGGTTACCAATATTGTATTGATATATGGTAATAAAAAATTTCTACCATTCTCGACTTATAATGGGAGAATTCCCTGTGGGGAATCGGAGAATGAGTCCCCATTGATATCTCTATAATCGGCCTAGTGATTATTATAGTAGGCAAAATTTTAAGGTACATTGAATTAATAAGGACCGTTCATTTTTATAGATCAAATGGCTAAGATTAAAAGAAATCGATGTCTTACCTGCTAGGTGGTAATAGATCACTCTGATCTAACGGTCACGATTAAAAGAAATCAATGTATTACCTCCTATGAGGTAATATATCATTTTATTTTTTTTCTAACCAATGATTAAGATTAATTTTATCTCTTATCTACCGTTGTATCGTAAGAGAGTAGTAATTAATCTGCTTATATTGTTACTGGTTTAGTTTAGTGATGATTGATCCAATTTTCACTAATAGTTAGTCTAAAAACCATAATTATTGAGTCAATTACTGTGCCGATTACCGTTGTTTCGTTATCTTCACCACGTTGAGGGACTCACGTGCGCTGCGGCCAGCGCGCGTCGCCCACGTTTTTGTTTCAGCGCGCGTGCGGCGTGCCCAGCGCGTGAGATGAGGGTATGCATGCATGCGTCGAGCGCACGCTCGTGGTCGAGATGCGCAGTAGCATACGGGGCGGACGGACGCATCTAGCTCGTGATCGTGATCAGCAGCACGACCATCATGTGCCACATTCATGGCGAGACGATCGATCATCGTATAATATATGGACCCGGCACGCAAAACACGTCCCGGCCTTGGTCCCTGCATGCGTGCGTGCATTGGACTACGTACGTACGGGATATGATTGACCAGACATATACACGGTATATATCCTAAAATATATCACTACCACAGAACCACTTAAAAGTAGCGACATATCAATGCTGATTATCTCTAAGCCGATACTAAAACTATATCACTGCAGGTTTAAAAAATAAAAGCCATTAAAATTTTCAAACTTGAACGGAACCGACATTGTTGTGTAATTTTCAGTGCCGGTTGTAGCTACGAACCGCCACTGATACTATCAGTGTTGGTATTACGAACCAACACTGATAGTGTCGCATCGACACTATCAGTGTGTCGCATCGACACTATCAGTGTCGGTTCTATTATGAACCGACACTGATAGCTACTCTCACTTGTATATATAAACCACTCATCCCACGAGACCACTGCTCACTGCCATCTCTTCTGCTTCTTGCCCTCTATTCTTCTTTTTTCTCCGTCTTCTTCTTAACCATTTCAATCGGTTGCCTTGTTTTCAATATCTGACACTTGTTACTCCTTGTTGTAGAGAAGAAAAGCATCGGGGAAGAAGCCGGTGACCATGGTGAGCGCAGAGAAGATGAAGAAGGAGAAGAGGTTCGCCGAAGATGATATGAAATTGTTCGTGAATAGCCGCGGGCTCGCCGACAACAAGAAGAGGTTCGCCGGAGATGATATAAAAAATCTCGTAAACATATTCTCTTTAGAAAAGCTTTCACGCCTTTTTTCCTTCCTCATCTCATTATGTATTTGTTGCATGTATGTGTATGTATTGTAAAGACATGTATGTGTATGTATTGATGTATACTCTAGTCTTGTGGTTGGATGCATGTGAAGTGGTGGTGACATAAATTTGTTGCATGATATCTCCGTGTACATGAAGTTGTAAGACAAATAAAATAAGCACTATCTTTTATCGTCTTTTGATCAAGTACTTGAATGGATGTACAGAGTTAAAGATGGATGAATGAATGTATTTGGAGCTCATGCACATCTCTGACTGACCAATCAACTAGTGTCGTGAACAATAACTAGTTATTACTCGATACATGCTGTGCACTTTTAGTGTCGGTTCATAATAGAACCGACACTGATACTCATTTTCAATGACGGTTCGTAATAGAACCGGCACTGAAAGTGAGTATCAGTGGCGG
>KE371691.1:801402-817081 GCA_000418225.1 Zizania latifolia | reverse complement strand
GTTTTCAATTTGCCAAAACATTATCATCACACTGCTAGCTAGATGCTGTCACTAAAATCAAGAAAAATTAAGCATATATATATGTATATATGTATATGTATATGTATATATGTATATGTATATGTATATATGTATATGTATATGTATATATGTATATGTATATGTATATATATATATGTATATGTATATATGTATATATATATGTATATATATATATGTATGTATATGTATGTATATGTATATATGTTAGTCCGATATATATTATATGTATATAAGGATAGCTTATTTCTTTTTTATTCTGTCTACACACATGTGTGTGTATATATATCAATATATCGTCCTCGTATCAATACAACAGTTATATTCGTAACACTAACAACTAGCACCCTTGGAATGCCTGTTAGGCTACAATGTTATTGCAGTTGTGAGATATCTCTGGATGAACTTGTCCATTACGTTTTTATAACTTTACATTAAGAGGCTTGGTAGTAAAACTAAACTGTTTTGAAAGGTACAAGTAACAACCACGCAAAAACAACTTAAACAAATTAAGCAACCATGTCTATTAGAGTCATTCAACTAAACTATTGTCAGAAGTTTCAGTATATGTTGATGCAGAGACTCTGAGAGTAAATTCTGAATTTGACTAACCATCCTGGCTATGAATACATACTCTGGTACTGCACTATTACTGAAATAAATAACCGTATGTCATGTGTCAATGCTGCTGTTATCTCAGGAACTGGAATGAATAAAGGGGAAAATTGCTGCTTTACCATATTTTGGTTGCGTTTCCGTAAGTGTTTACATGTAAATATAAAAAAGACACTAGTCCATGCTGTTGTGCTTTGTTTGCATTATTAGTTTATATAGAACCTGTGTAAATTATTCAACAAGTTGGTTTCGTGGTGTAGTTGGTTATCACGTCAGTCTAACACACTGAAGGTCTCCGGTTCAAACCCGGGCGAAGCCAATCCTTTTTTTTAAAATTTTAACTATTCTTCCAAAATTCTCCACCAAACAGTTTGCAATTTGAAAATTTTACCTTTTTTATTTCTTCCAAAATTCTCCACCAAACAGTTTGAAATTTGAAAAAAGTTTCTATTTGAAAAACTTGTAGGGTAACACTTAGGTCATGGCCGACTGATCTTCCTGATCATCAATTGAGGCTCCCTAGTATTGTATCTTCTGCTACTACTCCAGCATGAGTTACAAGCGCCTGCCTCCAGCTCTTCCTTGCCACCACTTCTAACACTGAACTCTTGTTAGATCTCACGAATGCCCTTGCAATGAATATAAAGCTCTGTCTCTTTCAGCAATCCCGATTCTTACAGTGTACAAGGTCATTACCAGTTCACACTCCCTGTTTTTGTCTTTGTATTAGCCAAGTGTGATATATGTGATAGGATGGATCAGATCATCTTAAGTCTAAAATATAGAACGGAACTGTGCAACATGACGAGCTCCAAATATAACGTTTCTTAACTGCAATTCGACAAATTCTTACTGTGTTTTTTCAAAGCTCCAAACAATAGCTGGCTGCTGACACCACCGGACCTGCTAGCCCAGGAACATCAAATTGGGTGTTACATATATTAGAATATATTTCAGTTTCTATAGATAGACGTAATATGTGTAATATGTTTGGTTAGTAAGGTTTAGAAATAGAATATGATATGTAATCCTAATCCTATTTGTAAACTGATATCTGTACCTGCCACGTTGGGGGCTTTTCCCATCTATTTAACACGTAATTTTCCCATCTATTTAACACGTAATTGCGGTCCCTCTGGGGTTCAACGCTTCCTCAATCTGTGAAGCTTCTCATGGTATCAGAGCGAGCTCCTCTATCAAAATTAATCTAGCATGGCGAGTTCATCCTTAATCTCTGGCGTCGCCATGAATCCATTGGCTGGTCAAGTTGTCACAGAAAAACTGACCAAGACCAATTATTTGCTGTGGAAGGCACAGGTACTTCCGGCGATTCGTGCTGCTCGCCTGGAAGGATTCATCACTTGCACGACGCAAGCCCCAGATGCAGAGATCGATGTCAAGGATGATGAAAAGATTGTCAAGAAGACAAACCCAGCACGTGAAGAGTGGCTAATCTCTGAGCAGCAGGTTCTTGGTTACTTGTTCTCTTCTCTTTCCAGGGAGATTCTCACGCAAGTAGCTACCATGACCACCCCAACCCAAGTCTGGAGAGAAATTGCAGCAATGTTCTCTGATCAATCTCGAGTACGATCAGTGAATACGCGCCTCGCCCTCGCAACAACAAAAAAGGACGACATGACGGTGACAAAATTGTTAGTTAGATCTCTTGGGAGGAGTCCCTCTCCTCCCCGATGCCTATCTCGCGCCCTGATCGAGGATGCTCCAACCGACTATGGTTGAGGAGTCCCTGTCGCGCAGCGTCATATAAAAGAGGGAGTGGGCCGGCTGCACGAATCCCAAGGTTCGCCGCCACACCATCTCCCAATAAACCCTAACGAGCAATCCAATCTAATTGCTAAGGCGCTGAAGTGGTGGGAAGCCTCCCTCACCACCGCGCAACGTCATCGTCAACCTCACTGGTCCGACCCCATGGCGAACTCATCTTCAAGCAAACCCGAAGGTATTGCTTCTCTCTCTCTAAGTCGGCCTATATGCCTATGCCATGTTCATCCCTAAGTACCCTGTTAAACCTAACCTAGAGATCCCCTAAGTTAATACTCATCAATGGTATCAGAGCCGAATCTAGGTTTGGCTAGCTAGGGTTTTGGGTGGAGTCGGGTCCCCTTAGCCGACTCCATCGATCCACCATTTTTCCCCGCAGCAGATTAGAAGAGGGCTTCGTTTCGGCAAACCAAAAACAAAAAAAAATGACGAACCCTAACCCTAAGTATGAGGGCATCGTGGTACTCACCTCGCCGCCGCGCCGGATCTGCTGGAGCCAGAGCCCGAGAAGAGGACTCTGGGGCCACCGACACTCGCCGGCGCTCGAGGTCATGCGTCGCCCCAGATCTAGCCTAGAGGGACCGCCACGGACCGGCTCGACGGAGGCTTGCTCACCCTCGAGTGAGCAGGCGCTCTGGCGAGTGGACCCGCGGGAGGCGCACGGCTCTCAGCGCTCGCCATCGTCGCTGCTCTCACCGTCACCGCTCTTGCTCGTGCGCTCGGGTCCGGGAGAAATCAGCTAGGGTTTGTGGGGGCTGCGACGCGGGGGTTTTTTCTCGTGGCGAGATCGGCGCGTGGCAGTTGATCTGAGATCAACGGCCAGCGTCGATCGGACCGAATCCAGCTCAGGCGGGGGCACGCTTTGGCGGCCTAGGCCTAGGTTGCGGCCTGCGCTGGTGCGGAGCGTGCTGGGCTGGACTATTTTCAGTTCTGGGCCGATTTTCTTTTTCTTTTTTTTCAGATTTTCAGTATTCTTTTTTCAATTTTCTGTTTTTTTGGAAATTAAGAAATTGGCCCAAAATTAAGAGAAATTAAGTTTAGGCTGCGGGTAAAATTTGGATAAATTAGACATAACTCAATGACAATATTCTAAATTTTTGAGAATTTTTATATTGTTTTCTGATTAAATTTGATCCAATGAGAATATTTAATTAGAAAATAGTTTATTAAGAATTATGATTTAGATTAAATGCAGAATTTTTGTCACTGTTCTATTAATGTAAGAATTTTATTTAACTCTTCCGCTGTGTTTTACACTATTTTAGATATTTTCTGTTCGTCTATTTTATTAAGCATTATTTATTTTATTGATTAAATTGGAACCAACGGGAAAATTTAATTAGGAGGATAAAAAATTTTGTTGATGTTATAATTTTATCTACTGACCAACGTTGTTGATAAAACTGTTATAATTAAGTTAAGTTAATTCTATTTCTGTCTAACGGTGATGTAGAATTAATTTTTCCTTTAAGCATGTTACATGTACAAATTTGACCAACATTGAATTAATACATGTATTATTTTTTTGTCTGCTGAATTAATCCCTTTGATGATTGTTTCTTATCTGGCAATATGCTTAGTTAGTTCTCATCTATTGAGCCACTCAATAGAGAGAACTATGGTTCTTGGCGAGAGAACATTGAGATAGCGCTTGCGCTATGGGACATAGATCTTGCACTTACGCATGATCGTCCTATTGAGCCTACAGAGCCCGTGATCCATGATGGTGAGAGTCATGAGGCTTTCGCCACTAGGTCACGGGACTTCGCTGAGATAAGAATAAAATACGACATCGATCGTACTAAGTGGGATCAGTCTAATAGTAAGTGCCTCACAGTCATTAAGAGCTCCATTATGGAAGCAATAAGGGATCAATCCTACAATATGAGACCGCTAAGGAGTATCTTAAAAAGGTATAGAGTCAGTATACTGGCTCTTCAAAGACGTACTGCAAG
Source organism: Zizania latifolia (assembly GCA_000418225.1). Lineage (NCBI taxonomy): Eukaryota > Viridiplantae > Streptophyta > Magnoliopsida > Poales > Poaceae > Zizania > Zizania latifolia. The sequence continues at coordinate 812,690 of KE371691.1, read as the reverse complement.
CACTCTTATTAAGAAGCTTGTGACGAAAAAGTACTGTGGCGGTGGGGTAAGAGAGCATATTTTGAGAATGAGCAACATGGCTTCCAAACTCAAGCCAATGGATATGGGGCTCAAGGACGATTTTATTGTTCATTTGATTATGGTGTCTCTACCTAAGCGTAAAAGAATTGATGGCGTATCTTCGAAATTATGGCGCTATCGTTTGAGTCATATTTCGAGGGAGAGGATTGAACGCTTAGTTAAGGAATCAATTCTTCCACCATTAGAATTTTTAGATTTTGAGAAATGTATCGATTGCATTAAAGGCAAATACGTCAAATAAATTAAAAAAGACGCAAAGCGAAGCGCAGGAATTTTAAAAATTATTCACACAGATATTTGTGGTCCATTTCCTGTGACGTTTGTAGATGGTTATGACTCATTCATAATATTTACAGACGATTATTTGTGATATGGCTATATCTATCCAATTAAAGAGCGATCAGAAGTTTTGGATAAATTTAAGATATTTAAGGCTGAAGTAGAAAATCAGCATAATCTAAAGATTAAAATAGTAAGATCTGACCGTGGGGGGAGTACTATGGTCGCCATACCCTTTATGACCAAATTCTTGGAACTTTTGCAAGGTTTCTCTAGGAGAATGGCATAGTTGCCCAATATTCTACGCCGGATGAACCTCAGCAAAACGGAGTGGCAGAAAGGCACAATCGCACCTTAATGGATATGGTAAGAAGCATGCTAAGTTATTCCACTTTGCCGATTAATTTGTAGATAGAGGCGTTAAAAACCGCCATTCATATTCTTAATCGGGTCCCTACTAAGTCGGTGTCTAAAACACCGTATGAATTGTGGACTGGACGAAAGCCTTCACTTAATTATCTAAGAGTGTGGGGCTGTCATACTGAGGCTAAGATATTTAATCCAAATATTGGTAAATTAGATTCTAAGATAGTAAGTTGTCATTTTATTGGCTATCCAGATAAGTCCAAATGTTTTCGTTTCTACTGTCCTAACAGACATATCAAGTTTGTAGAAACAAGACGCGCGGTCTTTTTAGAAGACGCGATGATCAGGGGGAGCACGATGCTTCGAGAGATTAGCCTTGAAGAGAAGCGGGTCTGTGTACCCACTCTTATGATTCAAGAGCTAATTTTTTATGTGCCTGTGGTAGAACCAATTTGTCCAGCACCTGTGGTTGGATCTTTATCAGCAACACCTATTGTTCATGAGGCTCCTATTATTTAGGAACCTGAAGTTCTAGATGTTGTTAATGAAGAAGAAGAAGAACAGCCCCCGCACTTAGAAAATGATGTGTCAAACTAAGAGAACATCAGAAGATCACAAAGAGTAAGAAGATCAGCTATTCCTGACGATTATGAGGTTTATATGAGTGAAAAAATTCAAATGGAGGGCGATCCTGCTTCTTTTAAAGAAGCCATGAGAAGTCCCCACTCATCCAAATAGCTTGAGGCTCTGAAAGATGAGATGAGGACTCTGAGTACCAACAAAGTTTGAAAATTAGAAGAAATTTCTAAAGGAGCCAAAACAGTAGGCTGTAAATGGGTCTACAAAATTAAGCGTGACTCCCAAGGGAATATCGACAGATTTAAAGCAAAACTTATGGCGAAAGGCTTCACTCAAAGAGAAAGAATAGATTATAATGAGACATTTTCATCTGTTTCATCTAAGGATTCATTCAGAATAATTATGACATTAGTGGCGCATTATGACTTAGAATTGCATTAGATGGATGTAAAGACAGTATTTCTCAATGGGGAATTATATGAGAATGTCTATATGTCACAACCTAAGGGTTTTGTCACAAAAGGGAAAGAAAATTTGGGATGCCACTTAACTAAATCTATTTATGGATTAAAACAGGCCTCCAGGCAGCGGTACCTCAAATTTGATGAAACCATAAAAAAAATTAGGTTTAAGAAAAATGAAGAGCACAACTGCCTTAAGATAGTGAAGAGTATCCTTAAGTACCTGAGAAGAACTAAGGATATGTTCCTAGTCTACGGAGGTGAGGAGGAGTTCATTGTAAGTGGTTACACCGATGCTAGCTTCTAAACCGACAAGGATGATTCGAGATCGTAATCTATATTTGTGTTCTGTCGTAATGAAGGCGCAGTGAGTTAGAAAAGTTCTAAGCAAGAAACAGTTACAGATTCAACAACGGAGGCCGAGTACATAGCAGCTTCTGAAGCTGCGAAAGAGGCTGTTTGGATCAGAAAATTTGTTTCTGAGCTAAGTGTTGTCCCTGGTGCATCCAGTCCAGTGGACCTCTATTGTGATAATAGTGGTGCCATTGCGCAAGCCAAGGAGCCTAGGTCGCACCAGAAGTCCAAGCACATACTACAGCGCTATCACCTTATTTGAGAGATTATAGATAGAGGTGATGTAAAGATATGCAAGGTGCACATGGATTCAAACATTGCTGATCCATTGACGAAGCCTCTCTCACAGCCCAAGCATGAGGCGTACTTGAGCTCTATAGCTACTAGATACTTGTGTGATAGAGTCTAGTATATGTGAGAGAAGGAGTCTTGTCTATGCTGGTGTATTTTGAATAATTGGTTATTATGTTCCTTGAATAATTATCTTTTACATTGATCAGCAAGTATGTGACATATTTGTGAAACTCTTTGTTTATAATGATGTTATTCTAAACAATCCCTAATCTCATATCATCATATGGGATAATGATGATTTATAGATTAGCACATTTGACTGATTGATGATCATGTTTCACAGATCATAGATATAGAGATATTAAATCAGTGATGTAGATACATGTTAGAGAACATGGTGTTGGATAGACCCACCTTGAAATACTACTGGGATTGTTATTCTTGATGTGCCATCAGTTGTCATCTCAAATAGTGTACCTGCAGAATCCTTTAACCTGAGATCGTCATTGATTCCAGAATGTGTAGTAACACACTTAGGGTCTTCCAAACGCTATTCCGTAATTGGGTAGTTATATCCGTTGCTTTCGGTTATGTTATAAAGCATGTCTTGGGATGTGAGCGATCAAGATGGAATTTACCCCTCCTAAATAACGGAAGAGATGTCTCTGGACCCCTCGAGATAGTTGGATTAGGAAAGTGCATGGCCATGCCACTATGATTAAAGAGTTAATCATGATTAATGCACTACTTGATCGAGTGAAGTGTTGAGCTATCACAAGGGTGACACGAATCTTGTCTTGAGCTTGACTGATGTCGTGTGGTAAAGGAATTGGTGCGTGAGTATATCAAGGTTTAGTTGATATGATCTTTGTATGCATTCGGAGGTCAGTATGTGCTGCTAGGTACCACTATTGACCTGCGATCTAGAAAATGTTTCTGGGTAGCAGCCGTTTACATATGAATCTATCGGGTCACATGCTTAAGGGGATGTGATTTAAAGCTTGCAAGTATTGACTCTAGTGCAAGTGGGAGATTGATGGTAATATGCCGTAGAGATAAGTTCTGGAGGAACCAGAAGTTCTAGTTGGACCGGAACTTCTGGGCCTACCCTGGTGGCGAGTTCTAGAGGAACCAAAAGTTTCAGTTGGACCAAAACTTCTGGGTCTGCTCTAGAGGCGAATTCTGGACGAATCGAAAGTCTTTCGGGCCGAAATAAATTTGATGCAGAATGTTATGTTTGGAGTTCCGGTTGAACCAGAAGTTCTGGGTTTAGAAGTCCTGGTTGGATCGGAACTTCCGGATCAAAATAAATTCAATACAGAATGTTATTTTCGGAAGTTCCAGGCCTTGGTCGGAACTTCCGGGCCGAACGTACAGATTAGATCTGTTGGGCTTTAATGTTAATTAAAGATCCATCAGTGGGCTCTATATAAGGAGAGGAGGGTCTAGGACGCAAAAGACTGTTGCGGTTGGACCTCCCCTAACCCTAGCTGCCACCTCTCTCCTAGCCTCACCTGCTGTGGCCACATCTCCCCTGACCTCGCCCGTGGTACTAGCATACCGGTGTGAGGTGATCCCATCCCTGTACGTGTGGATACCACAGAGGTACCACTGCAATTGTGGCGCTGATCATCTCGACGTGAGGATCGCAAGGTTGCATCGTCTTCGCCGTCGACAATTAGACGGAGCTGGATGGAGTTGATCGAGGACATGCTTCCCCAACTCTTCTTCCGCTGTCCTAGCGCATCTCGCGACTAGAGGTAACGATTCATGATCCCATTACTCGCATGGTCCCTGAGTTGAACGGGATAGACAAAATTTTGTTTTATGCTAGCGTAGCCTACTCGTTCTCCAACAGGAAGTTCATATGAAGCAGCCACCTAGGTATGAAGATAAAGATAGACCAAATTATATATGCAAGTTGGATAAGTCACTTTATGGTTTAAAGCAAGCGCCACATGCATGGTACTCAAAATTGAGTGCATGACTTTGTGAACTTGGTTTCAAGGCCTCAAAAGCTGATACGTCCCTCTTCTTCTACAGAAAAGGTAATGTCACAATGTTTGTGCTCATATACGTTGATGACATTATTGTGGTGAGTTCCATGCAGGAAGCCACCATGATGTTACTTGAAGGCCTTAAGCATGAATTTGCTCTCAAGGATTTAGACACTCTGCACTATTTTCTTGGTATTGAGGTAAAACAGGTAAATGATGGAATAGTTCTTTCTCAAGAAAAATATGCTTGAGACCTTCTAACAAAGGTAGGAATGCAAAACTGCAAGCCGGTCAATACTCCCATGTCTATGACAGAGAAATTGTCTATCCATCAAGGAACATTGTTAGAAGCAAAAGATGCAGCCAATTATCGGAGTGTGGTTGGTGCCCTGCAATATTTAACATTGACAAGACCCGACACTGCCTTCTCCGTTAACAAGGTCTGCCAGTTCTTGCATGCTCCCATGACAGATCATTGGAGTGTAGTGAAACGAATTCTTCTGTATGTTAAATTTACAGCACAAGTTGGCCTAAAGCTTCGCAAATCTTCGTCTCTGATGGTCAGCGCATTTTTTGACGCCGACTAGGCTAGGAGCCTTAATGATCAATGCTCAATCGGAGGCTTTGCAATATTCTTGGGTGACAACCTTGTTTCATGGACCGCGCGTAAACAGGCAACCGTTTCTTGCTCTAGCACTGAAGTGGAATACAAGGCAGTTGCTAATGCTATAGCTGAAATAATTTGGGTGCAAAGTTTGTTGAATGAATTGGGTGTTCATGTTCCTCGTGTAGCACGGTTGTGGTGTGACAACATAGGTGCTACATATCTCTCAGCCAACCTAGTGTTTCACGCCCGGACAAAGCATATAGAAGTAGATTATCACTTTGTTCGTGAAAGAGTAGCACAAAAACAACTAGAAGTGAGATTTATCTCTTCCGGAGATCAAGTGGCAGATGGATTTACGAAGCCATTGGCTCTTCGGCAATTTGAAGATTTTCGACGCAATCTTAACTTGATAAAGTTATGATTGAGGGGGGATATTAGAATATATTTCAGTTTCTATAGATAGACGTAATATGTTTGGTTAGTAAGGTTTAGAAATAGAATATGATCTATAATCCTAATCCTATTTGTAAACTGATATCTGTACCTGCCATGTTGTGGGCTTTTCCCATCTATTTAACACGTAATCGCGGCCCTTCTGGGTTCAACGCTTCCTCAATCTGTGAAGCTTCTCAACATAAACTGACAGATCGATTGCTCAAAAAGCCAGGAACTCCACCGATTATATGGCAGGATCACTGCCTTCCACCGTTTCCAGTTCAGTAGTTCACGCTATGGATAGGGGTGAAAGTGGTTCGGATATTTTCTGACCGTATCCGGAAAAACGGATTCGGATCCGGATTTTTTTGATTCGAATACAGATTTTTTGAATATGGATTCAGATACGGATTTTTTCCAGATATGGAAACAGATATGACATCGATGGTATCCGATGGATACGGATTCAGATTCGGATAATCCGGATAAATCTTGTTCGGATTATCCAGATTTAAATCCTAGAAATATAATTAATTAACTAAAAATAGATAACTGACTTAGAAAAATGCTAATTTTTTCATAGAATAAGATACATTGTATTTTGATTGTAGAAAAAATTTCAAGTTAAAACGAGGATTTAACCGACAATTTACTTTCAAACACAATCCATTCCTTCTTTAAAACCTAATTCGTCCTGAGAGAATCTCTACCTTTCTTAATATCCTACATGATAACTTTCTCAAAATATTTTTAAATTTTTATCATAGCATCTACATATCATATTATAACACCATAACAAATATCGTATTTTTTAGACTTTATTTGATTTTTTTAGAATTAAAAAACTATTAAGCTCCACGTTGCCAATCGAGTGTCACAACCTAGATTTTTCAAAATTTATTTCCATTCAATGGGTACGGCCTACAAATGGACTCAAAATATGAATATTATTTTTCTATAAATTTTGGTTCATTATTTCATGCACTTGTAGTTCAAATTTGACCTATTTCAATATATATAAATCTTAGAAAGACACTTAATGAATTAAAAATAGTAAACCGACTCAGAAAAATACCAAATTTTTACATGAGATAAGCTATGTTACATTTTGATCGTAGAGAAAGTTTTAAGTTCAAACGAAGATTTAACCATCAATTTGCTTTTAGACCCAACTCATTCTTTCTTTAAATCATAATTCGTCCTCGGAGAATCTCGGACTTTCTTAACATTGTACATGATAACTTTCTCGAAACATTTTTTAATTTTTATCACATCATCTATGTATCATATCATAACACCATGGTAGGTCTCGTGTTTTTCAAACTTCATTTGATTTTTTTAGAATTAAAAAATTATTAAGCTCCACGTTGTCGATCGAGTGTCACAACCTAGATTTTTCAAAATTTCTTTCAATTTAGTGGATAAGAACTAAAAATAGACTCACAAACATGAATATGATTTTTCTATAAATTTTGGTTCATTATTTTAAGCACTTATAGTTCAAATTTCACCTATTTCAATTTAAATCCTAGAAACATATTTAATGAATTAAAAATAGCAAACTTACCTAGAAAAATATAAAAAAATTACATGAATTAAGATATGTTGTATTTTGAGCGTAGAAAATTTTTTAAGCTTAAACCAAGTTACAAATATCACATAGGCTCGAAAAAATACACTCGGCAAACAACCCTCTTTGTCAACTGCCCGAAAAAATACACTCGGCGAAGAGCTGGGTACTCGGCAAAGAGCTATTTTCTCGTAGTGAATGTTATATTTTATTTAAGATTTTAAAAAGAAATGGGATATTTTAAAAGATTTTGGAATTCAAAAAAATTCTAAATTTAGAGAATGTTTATTATCTACTAGATTGTTTTTCCCGATAAATATCCGTAACCGTATTCGTATCCACTCCATATCCACTCTGTATTCGTATCCGATAATATTCGTTTCCATATTTGTATTCGAAGTATTGGAATACGAATCCTATTCCAAAATAAATATGAAAGAAGATATAATATTATTAATATCCAACCGTATCCGGATTAGCTTTCTCAGCTTGCGAACTGTTTATTCGGTGATCGCCTGATACAAAAGCCTGCAAGTTCTACTAATGTCCCGCCCTCCTATCGATCTTCCTATGGACCACCATTCAACGTTCCTGCCCAGAATTTAGACGCCACGCGCATAAAAGTACCGAATTGTGCTGACAGCATTACCAGTTTGCACGTTAGATTTTCTGTTAGATTTTCTACGAAATAAGTTATCCTCTGTCCGAATCTCACCTCTACGTCCAAGTTAGTTTCGGTGTATTTGCATAGTTACTCTTTGTGCATTGGCTGCGAAGCGGTAAGCCTGTAAACGAAGTGATGGTCAGGTTGCAGTTGCAGGACAGCAGCAGCCAGCAACGCTTCAACACGAGTAGCCGATGGGCCACAAGCCCACTACGCAGCATGGAGTTCACGAGCCCATTACCACCTCCATGAACCCTAACAAAATTTTCCTCAAGTAGAGCTAGGCCCAATATGTGCCGTCGGTCCAATTCCGCCTCTGCTTAGTTAGTATTCTCCATAGTTAAGTATTTATACTGCCGCTACTATATATATGTTAGTCCAATATATACTATATGTATATAAGGATAGCTTATTGCTTTTTTATTCTCTCTATTAGTCTATACGTGTATATATTTTGATATATCGTCCTCATATCAATACAACAGTTATATTTGTAACAACTAGCACCCTTGGAATGCTTATTAGGCTACAATGTTATTGCAGTTGTGAGATACCTCTGATGAACTTCTTCATTACTTTTTTATAACTTTATATTAAGAAGCTTGGTAGTAAAACTAAACTATTTTGAAAGGTACAAGCAGCAACCACGCAAAAACAATTTAAACAAATTAAGCAACCATGCCTATTAAATTTGAGTCATTCAGCTAAACTATCGTCAGAAGTTTCAGTATATGTTGGTGCAGAGACTGAGAGTGAATTCTGAATTTGACTAACCATCCTGGCTATGAATACAACTCTGGTACTGCGTTAGTACTGAAATAAATAAATGTCATGTGTCTGCCAATGCTGCTGTTATCTCAGGAACTGGAATAAATAAAGGGAAAAATTGCTGCTTTACCTTATTTCGGTTGCGTTCCGTATTAGTTCATATCTAAACTGTAGGAGCTTTGAATCAGCTTGGTTTCGTGGTGTAGTTGGTTATCACGTCAGTCTAACACACTGAAGGTCTCCGGTTCGAACCCGGGCGAAGCCAGTCTTTTTTAAAATTTTACCTTTTCTTCCAAAATTCACCACCAAACAGTTTGCAGTTTGAAAATTTTACCTTTTTTCTTCCAAAATTCTCCACCAAACAGTCTGCAATTTGAAAAACTTGTAGGGTAGCACTTAGGTCTTGGCCGACGGAACTTCCTGATCATCAATTGATGCTTCCTAGTACTGTACCTTCTGCTACTACTCCAGCATGAGTAACTCAGGCGCCTACCTCCTGCTCTGCCCTTGCCACCACTATACTTGCTTCTAACACTGAATCTTGTTAGATCTCACGAATGCCCTTGCAATGAATATAAAGCAGATGTCTCCTTCAGCAATTCTGATTCTTACAGTGTACAAGGTCCTTACCAGTTCACACTTCCTGTTTTTGTCTTTGTATTAGCCAAGTGTGATATGTGGGATAGGATGAATCACACCATCTTAAGTCTAAAATCTAGAGCGGAACTGTGCAACATGACGAGCTTCAAATATAACGTTTCTAAACTGCAATTCGACAAATTCTTAGTGTGTTTTTTCAAAGCTCCAAACAAAAGCTGGCTGCTGACACCCCCGGACGTGCTAGCCCAGGAGCATCAAATTGGGTGTTACATAAACTGACAGAACGATTGCTCAAAAAGCCAGGAGCTCCAATCAAAATGGCCTACGTACTGTGCGCGAGATAAGTAAAACTACAGGACAGTCAACAAGATCGCTGGCCACCCCAAACAGCATTGCAATGGAAAATATGGAACCTGGTACCCATAAAAACTATGGCTCTTGTCCCAGACTATGTCCTGGGCATAGGGGAATGATAGATTGGTCATGGCAAGTACATCATCTTTGTTACATTTAATGTCATTAAACAGAGAAAAAACAGTTTTGTAGGCATCTCCTTTCTAAATATCTCCACGTTCTCTTGAGAAAAGTGCATCCATTCCAAAGCTGCATATACTTTATGCTAAATATTTCACAGGAGCACATATATTTATAAATTGAAACCGTAAACATTCTCTCCATCGATGCAACAATGTACTAACAATATAAATATAAATATATGGAGGTACGTGTTCATCAAGTTTCTGTGAAATATTTTGTGCGACAACCACATCCTAGAATAATATTTCATAGTTTTTCCACCTCGAATTGAACTTAGGAGGGAAATATCGAATAGTCTATGTTGCTGTAATAAGAATTAGCCACAGTTTCAAAATAGCTTCAAAGAGCTATGTAAGCGAAGTGTATATGTTCTAAATCAGTCATCCGAATCGAATAATAACCTTACGTCTAGTGATTAGTTGTCTGTGTATAAATATCAAATATTCGATGCCCCTACCTCTTGCAAAGGGGTCAATATTTATAGATAGAAATTAAACAGGGTAATACTAATTTATTATCTACTTACAACCGATATATAACAGTACTGTACATAAAGTTATATAGGAACAGTACGGTAATACACCGTATGAACACAAAAAGTACTCATTACATGGGCAGTACGGTAATACACCATATGAACACAAAAAATACTTATTACATATACAACAAAGTCTTTATTTCTGGTCTCCGAGACTTTTTACATTAAATACATATCTTGTCAGAGGAGATGGGGCCTCTTGATTTCGATCCTTCCTTCGAGGCGGTTTCGGATCTTCAAAACTTGGGATGAAGCCATGCATGCATGCTTCGAAGCATAGAGACGGCTTCGAGGTCCCTACCCATAGATTGAACCTCGAAGATCTTTCGATGGGCATGCTGCTCGGAGTACCTTCGAACGTCCTTCAAGTCACTTAATAATTGAGATAAACTATTGCTTATAAAGCGGAAGTATTTTACCCCAACAACCTGCAAAATTGAATAAATATCACATTGCTGCAAAACAGTTTCAATGATAAGTAAATTTGGAACAATTATGAAAGAAGTTTAAATTGACTGGCTTTACAATATCAGCGATATACCAAATCTCTTTATTCTTCTGCGTAATATGATCTGAAATTCTTTCTTACATGAACATATAACACAAATATACCAGTGACTGCTCATAGTTTTTATGGGAACAAAGACTTACACAAGCATGGTTCATATATGCCAGACATTGACGAGAAGGAGATAGTGTCAAAAAAGCTCACGAGAGGAAGCAGATCATATCCCCAGATTATGTGAAATATTAAAGCGTGTGAGGTGAGTTCTGCTTTGGTAAACCAGCAGTGAGTTTGTAAACTGGAAATAACCAACCTTACCGATTTACGACCACCAGCCAATCCTCGGTGCAATCACCAAAGAACTTGTCTCTTGCCGTGGGATCTAACGCTGAGCGGCCGCTGACGATGGCAAGACATTCTAACAATATTTGCCAATAAATCCTAACAATATTTACCGACTCCGATTCAATAAATCTTCCACTTGCTTTCCTTTCCGGAACAAAATAACCAAAGTTGCCAGAGCAAAGTGACAGGGAGCTTCCGTTTAATCCATTTTTTTATTTTTGTTAAATTATAATTTAGCTATAATCAACGGCTAATTATATCACTTATCTTTCCATGGGTTAAGTACTGTTTCATAAAAGAGTCCTTCT
>KE371691.1:757940-789283 GCA_000418225.1 Zizania latifolia | reverse complement strand
AGTCGTCGCAGGGCAGCCCCTGCCCCGCAGCCGGCGAGAAGCCGGCCACACCGCCGCCACTCCCGCTGCCGCTTCATCGCCGACGCTTTGTCGCCAAGCTGGTCGCCGTCGCCCCGGAGAAAATTGGCTACTCGCCACAATGTCAAGTGAGGGTATCTTTGATTTTCTTGTCATTCCACCCATTTTAAGTTTTCTGAATTTTATTTTCTGATTTCTGGCCCCTAGCTCATACAAAAAAGAGAACACTGCAAGAGCACCTGGATGCCACGTGTCGCCGCGACGCCGTACGCCGCCGCCCTCCGCGCACCTCCACCGCCACCCTCTACCCGCCCTCCACCACCACCGCCGCCGCCCTTCACCGTGGAGTCGACAGCCAGCGATCCTCACGAAGAGAACAACGTGGAGGAGCTTAGAGAGAAAATAAAATCGTTAGGGAGAAAAACAATCTATCTGACCCGTGAATGAAAAAAGTAGGGGAAATCGACATGCGGTTGTGCGATTGCGCAAGCTTGCCTCCTCTCTCTTAGCCTTGAACAACAAGGTGTGGAAAAGCACGACGGAGGGTGGTGAAGGGCACTGACATGGTACTATGAACAAGTTAGGAGCAATTTAGTCTATTCCCCTGCTAGAAATTAGAAAACTTAAAATGAGTGGAATGGCAGGGAAATCAATGATCCCTTGAACTACATGGTATTTTTGCGAAGCTCACTCTTGAGAGTGGCAAATAGCCAATTTTCTCGTCGCCCCAGAGCACTGCTGTCCACATTGTCCATCGCTCCACACAGTTCCCGCCACATCCTCTCACTCGAAACCGCCCGCCGGCCGCCGTGCATATCAGCCACTACCGCAAGGACGGATGAATGGGCCACTGTCGAGCCGTCACAAGTGAGCAGGAAGACCAGACGAAGCCACAACCATATAGATCGGGGTGCCACCACAAAATCATCGCAGGCCGGATGCCGCCACATAGATTGACGTGCCACTGGATAGATCGGGGCGTCGTCACAAGGTCACTGTCGTGATGTCAAGAGGGCTGCGGTGAAGTCGGGTGTCGCTGTCAGGACCCATAAGCTGACATGTAGTCAGGCATTGCCGTAAGGCTAGACGCCGTCACGCAGCCATAGGCCAAGTGTACTCCGGCACGCCACGCCACCACACCACAGCCTCAGGTCACCACCGTGCGCAGTGGGCACAATCGTGTTGCTGAGTAGATCTATGTTGCACGTAGTGACTTCGCTACGTCGCCACTCAATAGCTGGTGGGAGCAGGGTGTGAGCTAGGACGCTGCAACTACGTGGGCGATCAAGGTGCGACACATAGATCGGGAGATCAGGTTAAAGCCACCTCCACAGGCCGAGCACCGTCTTGAGGTCAATCGTTGCCGTGTAGCCACAGACCATGTGCAGTCAGGTGCCACTACGTAACTAGCTACAGTCCTAGAGCCGTCAAGGGTATTAGAAGGACGTGCAGCCCCAGCAGAAGGACGAGTGCAGTGCAAGAAGAGCTCAAGGCCTAAGTCGATTGCAAGCATGGAGAGCTCAAGGCTCACACGTTACACGTGCGCACTTTTGTGGAACAGAGGCTATCTAGGGACTTGTCTACCATCGCGAGCAAGCTCACATTGCGTAAGTCAAGGAGGACACTCTACCAATCACCACTAGAGGGTGGTGCATATGGAGGAAGGAAATATCTTCGATTGTGATGAAGCACGTGATGATAGCATGTGATACCTTGACGTTCACTGAATAGTTTGCTTTGATCAAAGTTAAAAACGTGTGCATGCATTAGGGAGTGATTGTTACTAATTAATCTTACACACATATCATAATAGGATTAGTTTTTCCTAGTTTATCTCTTAGAATTAAAGATTTTGTGTATGTTTAATTAGATTATGTATTCATTAAGCTAGCTAAATTTTGCTTATATATATATATATATATAAAAGAGAAAAACAGAAAACATTACATACTTTTGGCAGCACTAATCTCGTGTTTCTTGTTTCCTACACCGGCGTCGGAGAAGAGAGCCCTCGCAGTGGAGTTGTAGCTAGACGGAGCTGGCGCCTCTGTGGAAGAATGACGCTTCGTTAGAGATGGTAACGGGTAAAATACCCGCGGGTACTGTCTGCCCAAACCCGTACCCGACTAGCAAAACTCATACCCATACCTGAACCCGTACCCGCTCACTAGGGATGGCAATGGGTACCCGATACCCGATTACCCGTGGATAATTACTTTATTAGGGGACGGGTATGGGGAAAAATTAATATACATGGGTATATAAATGGGAAAAAAGTTATACCCATCGGGTAAACGGGTACGGGTATGAGAAACTACTATCCATACCCGTTTACCCGTATACCCGTATACCCGGATATATAACTAAATGGGCCATATTTCTAAAAAGCCCACAAGAAGCCCACAGTTAACTAGTAATATATAAACCCTAACCCTAGGTTTTCCCCTGCCTTTTCTTTCCAATTCACGCCGCCACTCCCTTTTCTTTGCAATCTCTATGCCACTCCATTCCTTGGGGAGGCATGACCATCGTTCTTCAGTGAGTCCAGTGCACGGTGTGCCCAGGTGTTCTCCATCCCTCTGTTTTGCTGTGCATAGTGCATCGTCGTCCTTCGGTGCGACGCCGCCGACTGCTCCGTTCCGTCGCCTGGCTCTCCGATGTGGTATCGGTCCGTCCAGCCGTCCTTCAGTGCCATGCCGCCCTTCGCTCTTGAGCCACCACGTCCCACTCACTGCTAGCCGTCTCCCTCCTCTTGATGCCATAGCCGTCTCCGCTTCCTTCCTCCCATCATCTCCCTCCTCTTGTTGTAGCGCCGCTAGCGGCTGGCCGGTGATGCGGGTATTGTATTTTTTTTCTCGAGTATGGATACCCGATGGGTATCCATTACCCGTGCGGGTACGGGTATGGGAAAGATTTTATAACCGTGAGCGGGTACGGGTTCAGGTACAGGTATGAATTTTGCTAGTCGGGTACGGGTTTCGGCAGACAGTACCCGTCGGTATTTTACCCGTTGCCATCTTTACCGCTCACGGGTATAAAATCTTTCCTATACCCGTACCCGCATGGGTAATGGATACCCATCGGGTATCCATACCCGAGAAAAAAAATACAATACCCGCATCACCGACCAGCCGCTAGCGGCGCTACGGCGAGAGGAGGGAGATGATGGGAGGAAGGAAGCGGAGACGGCTATGGCATCAAGAGGAGGGAGACGGCTAGCGGTGAGTGGGACGTGGTGGCGCAAGAGCGAAGGGCGGCGTGGCACTGAAGGACAGCTGGACGGACCGATACCACACTGGAGAGCCGGGCGGCGGAACGGGACGGTCGACGGCGTCGCACCGAAGGACGACGACGCACTATGCACTGCAAAACAGAGGGATGGAGAACACCTAGGCACACCGTGCATTGGACTCACTGAAGAACGATGGTCATGCCTCCCCAAGGAATGGAGTGGCGTGGAGATTGCAAAGAAAAAGGAGTGGCGGCGTGAATTGGAAAGAAAAGGCAGGGGAAAACCTAGGGTTAGGGTTTATATATTACTAGTTAACTGTGGGCTTCTTGTGGACTTTTCAGAAATATGGCTCATTTAGTTATATATTCGGGTATGCGGGTAAACGGGTATGGGTAGTAGTTTCTCATATCCGTACCTGTTTATCCGACGGGTATAACTTTTTCCCCATTTATATACCCATGTGTATTAATTTTTCTTTATACCCGTCCTCTAATAGAGTAATTACCCACGAGTAATCGGGTATCGGATACCCATTGCCATCCCTACGCTTCGTTCTTCCGGGAGCTGAAGAAGAGAGGCCTCGCAGTGGAGTTGTAGCTAGGCGGAGGTGGCGCCTCGGTGGAAGGACGACGCTTCGTTCTTCCCGGAGTCGGAGAAGAGAGGCCTCACGCTGGACCGCAGTGGGGTTGGGAGTCAGCAGAGTGGAGGCCACGATGCATGCGAGATGAGAGGAGGCTTCAGAGTTCTATGATTGGAAAAGAGCGCAAGTATCCACTCTGACATGTAGGTCCTAAATCGCCCTATGAGAAGTCTAGAACCAAAACATTTGCATGCATGTGTCTGCGGGTATTACACGACTGGCCTCTCCGAAGAAAAGACCTTTATGGTGCCACAAGACAGTTCGATGGCACGTTGCGGCAGTTTCAAGTAAAGTCTTTGATGAAATTTGGATCAGATTCACACGAGGATTTGTTGATCTTGTCAACTGTTTTATTCTGAATTTCGTATCATCTCCGAGTTACTTTACTCCAAATTTCCAAACCCGACTTAGCACTCAGCATGGCTAGTAAATGAAGTGTTGATAATGCGAATGTGAATTGTTGTGGCTGCAATTAGTTGGATGTAAAAAGTTGGCATGCGGGGATTATCAGATCATACCAGCACATGAAAGATGTCAGTTTGCCAATATACACGTGTATTTCCAAATTATAATGGGAAAATAATGTCGTTTCTGTGAACAATAGTTGCAGCCACAACAATAGGGAAAGTGCTATAATCTGTCCATGGTTGTTCATGTCACGTTGAAGGAACAGTGTGCAAATGTTAGTCAGGCATGACATAGCCTGAAGCCTCTACCATCTAAGGACGACAGACCGCCGTTTATATACAGCAAATGTTATGATTTCAGTAGTTGGCAGTTGGGACCGCTTCTGACAGCATGAGCTCATTTTAGTCTCGCCGAGCTGCCATACCGTCAAGAAGTTTCAACAATCGGCTTGTCTGGATTTACCACAAGTGAAGAGCTCGATCACAGAAAAGCCAATGACCAGGGGAGCTTTTCTGTCCTGGACATCTTCACCATTGCTCTCTCAACCCTAGCTATTTGGTTATCGGTTGCTGCCTGCTCCTTGACTTTCTTCTTATCAGCTTTCCATTCTGCATATTTCATTGCCTTTTGCATCTTCTTTTCTCCTTTCGCTCTCTTCTTCTCCAACTTGATCTGTTTCCAGTTAAGGTACAAAAACAAGAAGTGTGAAACTAACAATTACGATTCTGTCCCAAATTAAAAAAAATATTCGATCCAGTGGGCACTGCAGTTGAGAGAGAGAGAGAGGACTGCAGTATAAAGCATACCTCAATTCTTTTCATTTTATCCTTTGCCTGTGTAATCTGATTCTTTTGCCAGTCATCGATGTCGGCCTCTTTCCTTTTCAGCCTAATTGATTTAAGTAGCATTACTACTCTGACTAGATGATTTCAAAACATATCATTACAGAACTAAAATTATTAATTTCTTATAAATTTTATAAAGGACAGCATTCTGTAGGTCAATAGATTATGAAGTTCGAATGTTCAACAAACCGGACAGTCAGTCATTTCTGAACTAGTAATTGATCAAGGCCTTTACTTCAATTCCAATATAAGGCTGAACGATATTATGCTACATTTTAATCAGCTAGCAAGTAATTTGAGACCTTATCATTACAGAAAAATACCCACATGATATTTTTGTTCTAAGTAATCCCCAAAGGCCAAAACTAATTTCTAACAAGAGTCAGTTCGGAGGTTATAACTGTGAAAGCTGATAAAATGTGTATTACTTGTCTATGAGCTTTGCAATCTCTCCATTCTTCCAGGTGACCAACTTGGCGTGGATAAAATCTCCCTTAGGTTTTACAACAGAACCCTGGAGCCATCTCTCCATCCTGTGCAC
Source organism: Zizania latifolia (assembly GCA_000418225.1). Taxonomy (NCBI): domain Eukaryota; kingdom Viridiplantae; phylum Streptophyta; class Magnoliopsida; order Poales; family Poaceae; genus Zizania; species Zizania latifolia. Next base: position 783,599 of record KE371691.1, on the reverse strand, counting down.
TGCCACTGGGGTATTTTCGCCATCTGAATGGTTAAAAGCACCACCACTGTGGTTGCATCCCTCATAGGCACCACCAGGCTCGAGGTTCCAATCACGAACTGCAGCAGACAGAATTATCCTAAAATTCATATGTTGCTGAAGAACTGATGGGATTCATGAGGTTTAGATCAATACCTGAGGATATACGAGAAGACAGGGTATCAACCTGCCAGTCCGTTTGATCCCCTGCTTCATCCTCCTCTTCACTGACTTTGGGCAATCTCCATTCATTGATAGCATCCATTGCCCCCAAACGCCTACGATAATTATGTGAGGATCGAGCTCCACGCATCAATCTAGCTGGTGTGGCTTTGTGGCGGAATCTTGGAGGCACTGGATTGGCTCTTTCAACTGCATGTTTAAAGTAGATTTATTGAACACGCAAAGTAAGAAAAATGTGATGTCAATCTATGAAGAGAGGTGGGCAAAATAACCAGATCTTCTATCCAGCAGGGAAGGGTGCCGGGGTGTTTGCAGTCTGATGTGTCGTGGTGTGGTAGACGTCTTTATGAAATCTCCTCTGGTTGGTAACCTTCCCTGGTCTTCTTCCTGCAGAGGTTTGGCTTCTTAACATTTCTGAATTATGTATGTGCAGTGAAAAATCAAACCGATAGATAATATAACTAAGTGCACACAAAACCAAAAGCTACAAGTAATAATTCGATGGACTCAAACATAGAATCATCCTAGTTTAGTTTGATCGCTAAGAATTCTCCAGGTTTTTTTTTTGACATTTTAAGATTCTGCAAGCAGAAATCTGACAACAAAGCAAAATTGCCAATATCATCATTGCTTCATAAAGTGGGTCGATCAAAGGTCACTAATCAAATCCAGGAACATTGATAAATCAAGAATGTATTGAAGCACTAGATCAATGGTTACAAAAAAAAAAAAGAGAGGCGCTTGTTCTTAGAAACCTTGCAAGAAACTGAACAGCCCCGTCCAAGAAACCACCTTTTTCCTCCAAGAACTGACACGAGAAGTGGGCAGAATTTACCACAATTTTAAGAAGTGCGAGCTATGCAAAAATGGAAATTAAAACCAAAACCAGGTAAAGAACCTTCAGGATTGCCTCCCAATCAAGCAAGAACACATAACTAACCAGTCGTGGCGTAACGAACGAAGAGACATCATCACCATTATGGCGCTCGCCGCCGTCGCGACAGCCCTCACCGCCATTGCTGCTAACGGGGCTGCAGATGGGAGACGGCGAGGCAGGGCGGTGGTCGGTGAGAGACCCGGCGCTCCACGCGGCGCAGCTGCCGTAGGACGACGCCGGGCGACGGCCGTAGGGTCCCCCGCGGCCGCCCATGGCGGCCATCGCGAGCAGCATCTGCGTGCTCCTCCCCACGGACGCATCCGGCTCGGGCTCGGTGTCGGCGGCGTAGAACGCGGCACCCTCGGAGACGTCGGAGCGGGCGGGGGAGGATCCGGGCGAGACGCGGGAGGCCGCGGTTGGCGCGGTGGGCTCGGCGACGCAGGGGAGCGGGAGCGGGAGGAGAGGGTCGACGCGGCGCATGTTGGTGCTGCTGCAGGAGGAGGCGCAGTCGATGACGGCCGCCATCTTCTCGAGCAGCTTCTTCCTCTCTTCCGAGGCCCTCTTGCCCTCCCCTTAATCTCTTTCAAGGGAGACGGCGCCTGTCGCAGAGCGCGCGCGAGAATGCTGTGTTTAGAGTAAGCTCGTTAATTTTATTCGGTAACTATTTTGGTTTAGTTTTTGGATAAAATATTTTGATACCGGCTAGTACCTGTATATCATTTTAAGGTTTAATAAAATAATATAAATATATTTAAAATATATATTAATATGATTAGATACGATATATTTGAATATATTAATATCTCAAATATAGTGTATATCTTAAATACAACATAATATATAGCTTAATATAAGTAATATGTAACATATATAAAAAAAAATTCAAAATATAATTTAATGATTTTTATCCGGAATTATCGGTATTGACCGAAATAGCCGGTATGTACCGGTATTAGCCGGTTTGAGGCCGGTATTGACTGGAATGGCCAGTATTAGAAGCGAAATGACATCACTTAATATGTACCGATTTAAGTGATAGAATGATACATACCAGCCATTTTGACTAATACTGAAACGGAATTAATAAGCTTGGTTTAGAGCAAGCGAGAGAGGGGAGGGGCGACTTGCCTTCTGACTGGTGGGCCAGGACTGTATGCTAGTCTTCACCGCAAGCTGGGCCCCATTTGTTAAATGTAGCGCATGTACCAGTTTGCATTTTTTTTTTCTCATCTCCTGCCCTTTTAACAAGAACCAAAGTTAGAACACCATGAACATTAAAGGACTAGGGTATCTCTTGACAATCTGAATCCATGACATGCAGACAAAATAGGATGGCACAGTGTAACTCGAGTGATAGCATGTGCAGTGCACACAAGTTTTCTGTTAATCAGGAACTAACAAGTTTCTGTCATGACTTTATGAAACATCCGGTGCCATACATAAATATTTCGTATTGGTTAGGCTTCCTCAGGAGCAGTCTCAGGCTCTCAGCTTGTTACAGCTCGGGCGTTGCGCCCCACTTGAGCTTCATAGCGTCAGCTGAAAAATAGCAGTGCTTTTTGCTTAAATTCGAAGAATTTGCACCAACTTCTAAGAGCAAGAATATTCAGGAGCATGCAAATTCGGGCCTTGTAATCCCACTAGGCAGCAACACCTGTTGAATAGTTCAGCACCATCCCTTTGACTCGTTGATGGCCCAGTAAGATCTGCTGCAAGAAAAGTTCAATCCATACAGGCAGATGAAGCGCAGCTCAGGGGAATGAAGCACCAAGATGATCATACTTCATACCCTTTTGCTTAAAACCCTGCCCTTCTTTCCCATTTCAGTCCCATCGAGGCTTGCAGCAAGGCGAGATTTGTTGTCAGGCCTCCACTTCAGCTCTTTGAGAGTGGAGAAAAGCTCTGAGAGGGCAGGGCTGATTTCCTCATCCTTGACTTTATTGCATGAGACAACTTGAAGGCTCTGCAGTCCACTCCATGAGGTTATGGCCAATTCTAGACCTCGAGTTGTTAGTAGTGAGCAACCTTCCAAGGAGAGGAACTTCACTCTCCTGAAAAAGAAAATGAACACATCAGACATAAGTCAAGATCCTGAAGTAGAGCTAACAATAATTTCCACAAGTGTAGTTGGTGAACCATATCTAGTGGGCAACAAGCTTAAGAGAACATAGCAGACATAAGTCAAGATCCTGAAGTAAAGCCAACACTTTACACAAATGTAGGGTGTGAACCATATCTAGGAAGGTAACATGCTTCACCATTTCCAGAAGAGCACGAAATATCCAGATGAAAAATTGGGGCCTCATTTGGATAGGCTGAAATCCCGATCATCCATACAGGCTGGGATTTTATTCAAAATTCTCCGTCTGTACATGTGGATGAGCCGAGATTGAGGCCCATCCAAATAAGGCCTGATGGATGTGCCGCGCTACTGTCAATAAAGGTTAAACATGTGATTCTAGCATGTAGGTAGTTCAATGTCTACTCCAGGAATTCCAGTTACACAAATGAATCTGGTTAGTGATCAGCGTAGAATCCTAAAGTAAAGTAAAAAAAATTAAGTACTTTAAATACATGCCAATCTAGTGTTGGGCCCATACTGCCCTACATACCAATATCAATTTTCTTTTTTGATTCAAGATATTTAATGCAATGAAAATTTTAAGAATGCCCTTTACTTTGATTACAGATCAAATCCTTTTTATTAGCAATACCGCTTCCTATCAGGCATTTATTTCATTCCACTAATTCACCAAAGTAGCTTGCTACCACATTGAGAAAAAATAGAATGCAGCAATGACAAAATAATAGGACAGGGGATACTGAATATTATTCCGTGATTATACAAAGAAATTTCCTACCTTCAACTAGCTTTGCCACTTCCAATGCAAATCTTGGCATTGGTCAGTATAAATATGAATTATTCACAAGGCTCTAGACAGAAAGTAGGTTAAAATATACAGGCAAGTGTAGTCTACTAATCAAATTAGGACACAAAGGATCTATCTAGACAGACAATAGTTAAGCATATACATGATCATAAATAAGCACTTAATGTGGCGCCGGATAACCTACAAACATTTAGTAGCCCAAAGAACTAGATGAGATACTGAAATACTGTGTGTGACCCTTTTAGAAGTCAGTTGTAAAAAATGATGTCCAATCCTTCAAAACATTGTTTGGCAGGAGATGAAATAAGCAAAAAACACCTATAACTTCCTCCAAAGAATCTTCTAATAACATCGGTGTGCAGTGTGCTTGTGGAGTTGTGGTGGAAGAATCGAAGCAACCTATATCTTTATCGAATCCATTTGCTCTGGCATCTAAGACATGGTTTACATTTTTACTGGTCACAATTATCTGGCCATAAAAGGAATATTATCAAATGCTCATCCAGTGGCTGGATAGTGCACAGGATAAAATGGCAATGTAGTGAATAATGTTTTAGTGTGGGACTTTCTCAACACATGAGGAAGCAGTTTACTAGCGAATTCTTCGATGCTAAGAATAAAGATGTGATAATGACAGACAAGATAACACAAATATGGAATATTTTCACTACAGGCACATTTTCAATCAACATTGATGTCTGCACCAAGCAATCATCTATTAAAACATCAGAAATGAAAATGCCCCCGCTCCTTTTTTATGATTAGCAGCCACGCTGCATACTGAACAACCTGAACAACGGTTGATCTGCGCCCACTGTGCAATAATTGTAATACATGAACAACCTAGTACAAATACAACTGACAATGAGTTTGGTGGTTGTAATACCTGCATAGCCCAGCCAAGGCAAACATGTCATCTTCAAGGCCCCAGCAATTCTGCATGAATAGCTCACGAGCACCCTCACAGACCAAAAAGAGGGCATGTAGGGCACGACGGTCACGCAGCTGGCACCGCTGAAGCTGCAGACTCTCAAGTGTGAGGCAGGCACCAAGATGCTCCGCAGGCCCAGGATTGTCATCAATCTTGCAACATCCTTGCAGCCTTAGGGTTTTGAGGTTGCCGCAGAAAGCGAGTGCAGCAAGCCACCCACTGTCCATCCTGTGGTCGGCAATAGTGAGCTCCTCAAGCATCGCACAGCACCGCCCCACAGCGGCAATGCCATCATAGCTTCCCTCACAACCAACGAGCTCCAGCTTCACTAATCGCTTGCAACCATGGGCAAGGATGGTGAGGCCGATGTCAGTGACCCCGCCATCTTCGCTGGTGCCATATAGAGCGGAGGAGGCAGCCACAATGCGGAGGATCTGAAGGTGTGCAAAGGCAGAGACCGGGCGGAGGGCGAGGTCGCTGCACCGGTGGAGCTCAAGCTCTTGCAGCGTCACGCAACCACTAGCTATATCCATCAGACCCCCGGACTCGGACGCGGCTGTCGCTGAGAGGCGGCGGAGGTTGGGGAAACTAGCGGCGATGGCTGCAAGTCCCCGGTCGAGCACGTCATCGGCGAGGAAATGGCAGGCGCCGAGTGGCGGGTCTGCGCTGGGGTCTAGGGTTAGCGACACCTCGCCGCAGGTGAGGAGAGGGGAGGCCGGGGACGGCGCGGCCGGAGCGACAATGGATGCCGGGAACAGGTCGAGGTCCGCCAGTTCGGGGAAGCGGTAGGGCAGGCGGTGCATCACAAAGGCCCAGTCCCTCACGACGAGGCAGCGGCGCAGGCGCCCGGCGAGGCGCATCCACCTCTTGCAGACCAGCGACGCGGCGCATGTGAGGTGAGGGTCCGGGAGACAGGCGAGGACGCGGAGGAGGAGCGCGTCCGAGAATGCTAGGGTTTGGTCAGGGGCCCGGTCCGGTGGCGACATCCCCTTGGCGCGCGAGTGCTGCTGCTGCTGCTGAGACGGCGGCGTCTTCCCGGAGAGCACCCGCAGGTCAAGCCAACCCTTGAGCCCGTCGCGGTGCAGACCCGGGCCGCCGACGCACCTGACCTCGGGCTCAGGCATTCACCCCAACGATCCCCGCGAATAACGGCGGCGAGGCCCCGCGTGGCCCAGCCGCGCCGCGAAGGAGAGCCGCGCCGTGCACCCGGTAGGCGGGCGAGCGCGGCGTTGCTCTCGAATGGTGGTGGATTTCGGCGTGGAGCGGGGATCCGAGGATTTTTCAAATTTTTTTGGGGGTTTTGGGATTTGGAGAACTCGCGTCGCCGCTGGAGAGAGAGAGAGATTGTGTGTGTGAGGCGGCGATGAGTTTTGAGCCGCATCCGCGTGCGGTGGTGGGGCAACGTTTTGAATCCTTTTCTTGTCTCCGTGTGCAAGGTAGCGTTTGTTTTGCTTGCGTTTGGTCTGCCTCGAACGGTGCAGTATTTTCTCGATAATTTTTGCTTCTATTTCCGCGGAGTTTTTCTATCGCTTCCTTTATTCTTCCATTCTCGAGCAATTCGGTATGATTTGCTCCCTGCATCAAATCTGAACAGGTGCATTACCTTTCATCGGAAGTGATAGGTAAGATGCATTACCGAAATAACTTTTTAAATTTGTGAACTACTCTAGTTCCAAAACTGGGTTTTTATAACTCTCAGAATACACCTCCCCGGCTCCTGTTCATGTGCATGCAAGCATTGAGTGCACCGTTGGTTGGACAGGAAGAAGAGATGAGATCTTTGATGAGAAGAGCCAAAAAATGTATCGGGTTACGCGGCCTGCATCCCTTCTACACTAAGGTCATGTTTAGTTGTCTGCACTTGTTATGAGTCAGGCTGAGTTGGTGCTTTGTCCCGATGTTTGGTTAGTTGCATCTTCAAGAGATTTTGCATCAACGTGTCCACAAGGCAACACACATGCAGGCTCCAGAAAACCGAGAATGTAATTCGTTTCAAGTGAGCCAACTCAACTTGGTTGGATTAATGGCATGATTAAGAGGTGATTAGTGTAGATTAAACTATATTAGTGTCTACTAAACTATATTAAAGAGCAATATGTCACAAAATATCTCATAGATTGTATTTAAGACAAATAAAAACTTTATAGGTATATTTTTTTAACCTCACACTATTCATTTACTATCTCTAACACACCCAATCAAATAGCATCTCAACAAATACAAGCTCATCAAATCAAATCAATCAAACAAGTCATACTTGCATGGTAGTATAACCTAGCTGGCTGAAACAAGCCTGGGTGTCTTTTTTTAAGCCTAGCTAAATGTATCCGACCAACCAAAATGCCCTAAGGCACGTTGGACCAAGTAAGTTCTAGTCACTCCTCTAGACCCTCACCTCCTCTCTCATATCACCACAACAATTATGAACTTATTGTATTTTACAGGGAATACAAAGTATAAATAGTTCAAGCGGTTCGACTTTTAAAATGATGATAAACTTACAAACTGTCTTTACACCACATAAAACAACTAAAAGAAAACACAGTAGAAGGCAAGAACATGATTAAGACATAACTTTTGCCATGCAAACGCTCAACCTTTAAGTTACTCATCATCAAAGGTTTCCTCCTCTGGTTGATGGAGAAAGCGAGATTGAGTACTTTTGTACTCGACAAGTCATAAGAATAAATGTATTTAATGCAAAAGTTAACAAGAAGAGGCAATAGACTTAATTTGCACAAAGTTAATTTTAGTTATAAGGGAGCTTAAATTTAAAGTAGAAGTGAAGGTATCAAAAGATCATTAATCTAGCTACAAGAAAAACATGCATAGTGCTGCACCTACACATACTCTCTTTTTGCTAAACTCCTATTGGCCCCTACTAGTAAGCTATCAGTCTAGCACAAGAATCATTTTAGCACAAAAGAGAGATGTTGTAAAACAAGCCTAGTTGTGAAGAACATTGATAGGCTTGCTCATAACTGAAGCTCGGTTATTTGAATATATTTTCACTCTAACCAAAGGTGTACAATTTTTACCTATAAGACATACGTTCAACACATACAAAGTGTGTCAGAATACTACCATGGTACCTCGAAAGAACACATGCCAAAACCTTTTATATAACCTATCATAATGTGAACAACCTCACTATGTTTCACTCACTGCACTACAGGCAATGCCTATTAGTGCCTAGTAGAATAAAGGTCATGTCGAGGTTTTGCTTAAAGAGACTTACCGTGGTTAGGTAATCTCCCATGCTAGCCTCCACTTGCACCTTTTGGACGTGGGCATGTTGATCGCCAACCACATAGGCCATTGACCACACTGAGGTTTCACCACACAACCCTCTCTTATGCCTTTCGGACATGAACATATTGGCCTCTACTACCTCTCTATGATGCATCATACTGGAACGAGTCATACTCCATACTAAACCTTACCCACTAGACTTGTGGTTACATGAAAAGTCTTTCGTGACATGATCTTATAGATCAGTTCTTATATTATCATAAGTGCGACTAACCAATGCACTAGCTTGCGCACAGAACTAACCCAAAACTTTTTGTTTCACAAACATGCGACACTCTCAACAAAACTCGTCAAGAGGCACCCTTTTGAATTGCAAGGATGAAAGAATTTCAAATGACAAGGTTTCCCCTTTGTTTTAAAGATTAAACCTAAATTTAGACTAAGCATGGTAAGCAAAGACTTATAACTAAAAGTCTAGAATAAAATGATATTACTAAAGTAATAGAATTTTTAGAGTTTTCAAAGTATTACAAGTTCAATCACCATTGTCGCTATAATATAAAGATAATGACATAACTAAAGTTATAAAGCATCATTTTATGTAAAACATGCACATATATATAGCATTTGAACATAAAATATGTTGAAAAACTAGGTTCAATATGATCAAGGTAGAAAAATGTAACTTGCACTGGAGGTGCTGGTGCTTCAACAAAAACTTCATGTTCTCCCAACGTTGTAAAGTAGATGAAACACGCAAATCGAGGAAATAAAGAGCAACACAAAACAATATAATTGAATTATATTTTTAGATAGATTGTGATTTTTGATGGATTTACAAAGTTGAATGGACCAAATCAGAGTTCAGACACAAAAGGTATGTGCAAAAAAAGTTTGAAATTAATTAAATCAAAGGGACAATGGAAAAACAAAATTCTAGAATTATTTTTATATAGGAAAAGGCTTCAGTCCTCAGTGGACTGAGTCCACCATGGTCTTGTGGATCGGCGACTGATCGAACCGGTATGCGATCATTTGGTCTAGATCGGGTAGCCATCGGTTAATGAACATTAGCCGACTTATATTAAAATAGAGCATAACGGTTAGAATTGATGGTTGAGATCAAGATAGGGGGTTTAAGTGAAATCAAACGATGACGGTCAAGCGATACCAATCAATGCTTGGTCAAACCAAATCTAGCATTGGTTCATGATATAATCTTGATCGTTCATGCTAGATCAAATGACGGTTGTTGGATCAGACAAAAATAGAGGTGCCGAAGATGGATACAAAGGAAAATTTACAGGGGAAATGATGGGCGCGTTCGCAAACTTTTATTGTGGCGCTGAAAATAACTCGAAGCTTGAAGGCAGCTATAGTTGGCTCGGATTCATGGGTCAAAAGGTGGCAGGGAATTTGGTGACACCAATCGATGGTAAGGCAGGGTCCATAGAGCAGTGGTGGCAACGATTGAAGCACTAGGGTTTCAGTCGTTCACTATAACACAGATACGACAACTAAAGGAGGAAGAAATGGCTAATAAGTGGGCCCTAGTAATCAGTGGGAGAGAGAGCGGGGAGCTAGGCCAAGCGCGCAAAGGAGAAGAGAGACAAAGACAGGTCAGCCTAGAAGGAAAAGGAATTGATTCTTCAATTTATTTTAATTATGAAATGTTGTGTAATTAGCTATGCTAGTGATAAAAATCCTAAAAATTCAAGAAAATTCTTAAAATGTTTTTGAGTCATGAAGAATTTATGAAAAATTCTGCTTATTTTTGCATTGGTTTTCTCATAAATTTTTAATTGGGATTTTTTCCAAACACTTGGTTATTCAAACAATTATTTCTGAATTTTCTTTTCTTTATTTTTTAACTTAGGGTGTTACTAGGGGCATAAGTTAACCAAAAACTAAACCGAACCGAATTAAACCCTAGTTTGTTTTTTATAATCTTTGGTTTTTGGTATGGTTTTTATTTATGAAAAAACGAACAAGCGAAGAAAACGAATACCCAAAAATGGCCTGCCTGTGGCTTGCTTGTGTGTCGGCCTGTATTTGGCCCGCATTTCACATGCAACAGACCTGCATTCGGCCCACAATCTGCCTGCCCGACCCTATATGCGGCTTGCCCCAACCTGCCTTGACAAACCTAGGGGCTATGTGGCGGCCGCTGTTGCCGCTATTACCGCTCACCTGTCCGCCTGCCCGCCATTGATGTAGGCATGCATGCAACACGCTCGCCCACTGTCACGCTGACCACTGCCACCTGCCCTTCCCCCGGCCACCCGCTCACCCACGTCATGCCGATGTGGCTACCGACATAGCCCACCTTTGCGTTGACATGGCCACCATTGTTGCCGCTCACCCACCCACCTTCACGCCGACACGGCCACCGTTGTCATAGCTCATCCACCCCTATGTCACTGCCCACCCGCTCGCTTGCCATCGTGGCTGTGACTACCATCGTTGCCTGCCTTGCTCTGCTCGGCTCAATGCTAGCCATTGTTGCTGCATGGCTGTGCAAATCTGTTTGAATAGAAAATCTTTATAGGGCGACGTGGGGGGCGATGGCATCTTCCTCGGGACTTCAACCCTCATCGTCGGCATCTAGACGTCGGATTTCCTTCCCAAGGCCAATGATCAACAAGGAGAGCATGGTCTGGCTGTCTGGCCCAGTGGTGCATGGGGTCCAGGGTGTGGAGGAGCTTTCCCTAGTGAAAGTTGGTGACCCTACTAGTCAGTGTGTCATTACGTCGAACGGCAGTCCTCCGACAGGGTTACCCACAGAGGTAGATTGAATCGGTTTAGGGTAGTTTCTGTATTCACGATCCTATGGTTGCCTCTGAAACTAAGAGACAGAGAATTTAGACAAGTTCAGGACTCCCGAAGGATAATAACCCTAATCTTGTGTGATGGAGTATGCGCTGATGAGTATGATTACAGGGTTCTCACACGCATAAGTTGAATGAGAGTCTAAGTGTCCTCTTGAGGGAGGTACCCTCGACCCCTTTATATATCCCAGGGGTCGGGGGTTACCGTTAGGCTTTAACTCCCCCAATTTAGTCCCTTTACAGTGGTTAAATCACCAGGAATCGTGGGCTAATAACCACAATATTATTTGCTATCTTTACTAGCCATTCAAGACCGGCGGTTACGTATTTTATTGCTAGTGATTAAGTGTGTGGGCCCGCCGTTGCCTCCATCTTCTGAGTCCTTGCACTCTAGATATTTCCCGAGTGCTCAACTCGGGGCATCATCCGAGCCTCCCTTTTACATCTTGCTGACTATCTTATGGCTGACCACCGGTCTAACCACTTTTGGCGTCGTCTTCAAAGTCTTATCTCCCGACCCCTTGTTCTGTCCGACTACCCCAAGGTCACTCGGGAGGTACCTCGGGGTCATCCCCCCAACAGGAGCTCCCGAGCTCTTTATGGCCGAAGGGCGAGAGCCATGAGGAGCACAAAAGATGAGCTTCTTAATGAACTCCTTTCGTTTATCCGGTTGCACCTACCAGGTGTAGCCTCCGAGCCTAGAGTTTGATAGAAGATCAGGCTTCAGGGTCCAATATCTTTCATACTTTGATTGTATAAGTCGTTATTTGATTGGGCATTGTTGGAGCAAGGGATGTCTGAGCCTCCGAGCTTTCAGGCGATCGGGCATCATTGGAGCGAGGGGAATCCGAGCCCCCAGGCGTTCAGGTGATCAGGCGTCATTGGAGCGAGGAGAATCTGAGCCCCCGAGCGTTCAGGCGATCGGGCATCATTGGAGAGAGGAGAATCCGAGCCCCCGGGCGTTCAGGCGATCGGGCGTCATTGGAGTGAGGGGAATCCGAGCTCTCGGGCGTTCAGGCGATCGAGCATCATTAGAGCGAGGGGAATCCGAGCTCTCGGGCGTTCAGGCGATCGGGCGTCGTTGGAGTTAGGGGAATCCGAGCCCCCGGGCGTTTAGGCGATCGGACGTCATTGGAGTTAGGGGAATTCGAGCCCTCGGGCGTTTAGGCGATCGGGCGTTATTGGAGTTAGGGGAATCTGAGCTCCCGGGCGTTCAGGTGATCGGACGATATTGTTGTTAGAGGAATTCGAGCCCCCGGGCGTTCAGGCGGTCGGGCGTGGTATGCAGGCGATGATACGTTATTGATCTGGGACATCTTTTTGCATCCCCGCTTCTTTGGCCATCTGATTTAACTTCAATGGCTAGTTGCGGTGTTTGGGGAAGTTGAAATGGTTCGGGTGATGACATGGCCTTCCACTCGGAGCACATTTCAAGGCGATTGCCGGAGAACCAAGAAATCAAACCGCAACTCCTCCTCCTACTCTAAATCATCCCCTTCGTCTTTCTACCATCGCACGCTTTCCATTTGCATCCAAGCCTTCTTCTCCCTTGCACCCGAATCCTGCTTGCACGGGCTCCTTGCTGTCCCGGCCACCACTGCAACTACGTAGTGTGCTACCGAAGGCACGTCGCTTGTTTACCTTCAAGCCCATCGCTCCTCCATCGCATCTTCCAATGGCTTCCTCCAAGACCACCGTCGACTGCTCCACCGAATTCCACAAGTCCGTCTCCACCGACCGACGCTTGAAGCTCCTGGAGAAGGCCGGCGTTCTTCTGGCCCAGGCACTATTTCTTTGGCATCCGACGGCAGGGGAATCGTTCCTCCATGGACTTCTCCACCACTACGACATCTCTCTCATCAATCTCAATCCAAACTCCATTCTCCACATCTCCATCTTCATCAATCTTTGCGAGGCTTATCTTGGCATCGAGCCCCACTTTGACCTCTTTCATCATTTCTTCTATCTCAAGCCATACTCTAAGAAGATGGTCGGGGGGTAGACTTCAGCTTCGCGACGGGAAGGCCACCGAGCACATCTCTGTCCCCCTCTCGACCTCGAACAAGGGCTAGCATGGCCAGTGGTTCTATGTCAGGAACCACGAGCCGACCCTTTCTCCGAAACTCGATCACCTCCTGACCTTGGCGCGGACCTGGTTGGACCGCTGTGGTTCGAATGACTAGGACCAGGTTGATGAGCTGATTTGGGAGATTGCTGACCTTCAGAAGCGAGGGTTGACGGGGGTTGTCATGGCCCTGAACTTCGTGATCCGCCGCATCCAGCCCTTCAAGGGCTGGGCACGGTCGGGGTACGTTTACGAGGGTCAGACTGACCCCTCCCATGAATCTCTGGAAGCGCTGTCTACGGAGGAAGCTGAGGAGCGGGTGCGAGAGTTCTTCACGGTGAAGACTGAGATCAGCAACAAAGACTCCCCGAAGTCTTATCGTCTCGCCAATCCCCGACCAGAGGTAAGGCGTCGCACTCGGCCTTTTTTGTGTTTTGTAATTGTTTCCTTTTTTGACTTTGCATGATCACCTATCGGGTGTAGGGGCGAGACGCATTCTGCTCCCTTGCGCCATTGCTAGAGCAGCCACGAGTGGTCGGCATGAAGGACATCGATTGGGTCGATGGCCTGATCAATCAGAAGAGGAAGGAGAAAGCTCCCGCCGCTCTAGTGGCGAAGAGGCCACGGACGAGGCTAGCATTGAAGGGCAAGCCTAAGGTTCCGTCATCGTTTTTGGATGAGGCCAGCACTGAGTTGGAGTCATCAGAGGGAGGGCCCGTCAATGCCGTGGTGGTGGTGGTGACCTCATCATCTTCTCCGTCTTCGCCTCGTCTGTCGCCTCCACCGGGGAAGCCATCGGGCAAGTCCCGACCGGTGAAGAAGGTGGTCTTCCGAAAGTTGAGCAGGTAATTCCTTTGTTCCTGAAAGCATATATTATAATATAGAATTTTATGTCTTGACTTGTGCATTCATTAGGCCGCTGACTTTGGAGCCCAAGGTAGGCAAGGCCTCCACCGCGGGGGCGGTCCTGGTGTTAGCGAGCATGCCGACCCTCGATGTGGGCTTATTGGGGCCAGCAATCGCTTTGGGGGATGTCAGTGCGGAGGCGCTAGTGGTCGTGCCAACCCCCGATGTGGTCTCATTGGGGCCTGTAGTGGATTCGGGAGGTGTCAGCGTGCGGGCGGTGGTAGTGGAGCTGACCCCCAACACAGGGTCATTGGTGCCGATGGCCGTGCCAATGGACGTCGACGAAGGGACGTTGGCGGTCGCCCTGACCCCTGATCCATGCTCGTCGAGGCTAGCTACCGCTCTGGCTGCCCTTGCCATGGAGGTTACTCCCCCCCACGGAAGCTCAGCTGACTGCTAGGCTCGTGGAGGAGGACGCAGTGGCGGTCCCCCGAGCGGCGGAGATGCCGGTGGAAGTAGGAGATGCAGTACCTCCTCCCGGCCTGGACGACATCATGTAGGATGAGGAGGAGTGCCGACAGCTCATGATCCAACTGGGGATGGTGGCAGACGTGAGTCCTTCTGCCTTGTTATACTTGTACTTGTTGATTAATTGCAATTGACGGAGTATTATCACAGCGTGTGTTAGGGCATCTGGCCGAACACGTGGACAATTTGCGTCGATCCGGCGTAGTGGGCCAAGGGATGAGCAACGCCTGGGTCCGATAGTTGGAAGCCCAACTGGCCAAGGCCAAGGCTAGGTGAGAAGCAGCGGAGAAAGAAGCCACCGAACTCCGTGTTCTGCTGGACGTCCAGGAATTTAGTAATGATCATGTACCTGTTATGCCTTATCATTATATTCGTAAAGTCATTTTTATTGGTTCGGTCGATAGACTACCAATCTCTTGTGACGCAGCTAGAGATGGCGACTACGCTCGTCGAGCAGTTGGTGAAGATGGCGGAGGCAGCGCTCGATGAGGCCAAGAAGGCCAAGAAGAATAACGTTGAGGCGGTCGGTGAGGCCAAAGAGGCCAAGAAGAAACACACCAAGGCTGTTGGTGAGTATAAAAGTACGCCTGACCGGTACGTGCTTCCACTTGAATATTCGAATACTCATCCTGACATTTTAATTGTGCTGTAGAACTGCACCGGCGCGTTAAGGCCTAGTTCGATGACTTAGAGGCTAGCTTGACCAGTGTTTAGGCAAACTTTGACAACTGTTGGTTGGTGCCGAGGCGTTGTTGAAGATGGTGGACGATGAGTCAATCTGCGCTGACCTGCCGAAGAATAAATTCCTGGAGTGGCTCCGTGGGGCACCCGCGCGCCTCTGGAGCCATGTCCAAGGGTGGTTGCACACGGCGGCGGTGCACACGCTTGGAATTGTCCCAGCGTTGTACCCCTACACTTGGCTCAAGCACATTTGGGAGGGGTGGCCGTCGACCTTCGAGGAAGCCCACATGGAGAGATACTATGCCAAGGTGAAAGAGACAGACAATGTGCTTATCCAAGACCTGCAAGTATTCTCAGAAGAGTCGGCCGAGTAGTATAGTATGTTATGTAGAAAACTTTGATGTAGATATGACAATTTTATTTTAATCACAATTTTATTTGGAGTTTTATCTGCGTGTCGTGCCCGACCACCTGAATGTGTGAATTCTCGAGTGCTTGGTATAGCCATAGTTCGTAACGTAGGAAAACTTAGCCACATACACGCATATTGAACCACGGGCTTCACAAGGCTTTAGAAAAAACATAGACGCGATCGGGCAACAAGCGTTAGAGGAAAAGATCATGAGGCGAGTTTGGTGAGCCCCGAGCTTTCACCAAGTATATCGACGATACCTTCCCGTGGAGCAGAATGGGTACCAACTCGGGGTGATCGGTCAGAGTAACGTTCGACCGACCGCTAGAGCTAGAGTAGGTCATAGACTCTGGGGTAAAGCGACAACAAGGGGCGAGTACTAGGGTTTGGGTGTGACAAAATTATTGGAGAATTATAATTATTATTGGCCCAAGATAAAAATACGTAGCTTATAACATCAGGGGTAAAATCGGCGTAGGTGCTCAATGTTCTAGGAGTTGGGGATGCGATGTCCATCTTCTCGAATCAACCGATAGGAGCCTAGCCGAGTTACCTCCGAGATAATGAATAGACCCTCCCATAGGGCGGATAACTTGTGAGCACCAACCGCAGACTGCACTCGACGAAGGACCAAATCTCTGGCTTTGAATGACCGACCGCGTACATTACGATCGTGATTTCAGTGAAGTACTTGCTGGTACCGATCAGACTGAATTATTGTGGCCAATCGAGCTTCCTCTAGGCTGTCAATGTCTTCTTCTCTTGTTTGTTTGGCAGCCCCCTCGTCATAGTGTTGAATTCTAGAGGACTCGTGGAGCATATCCACGGGTAGAATGGCCTCTGACCCATAAACTAAGAAGAAAGGAGTCCAACCAGTGGCTAGTCTCGGCTGAGTATGAAGTCCCTATAAGACAGCCGATAACTCCTACAGCCACCAACCGCCATACTTGCTGAGAGGGTCAAAAACCCTAGCCTTCAAACCTTGGAGAATCATGCCATTAGCTCATTCACATTGACCATTTGCCCGTGGGTGTGCTACCAATGCGTACTTTACTTTAATGAACCGGTTTTCGCAAAATTCATAGAAATTATTGGCCGTGAATTGTGTCTTGAGATCAGTGATGATTTGATTGGGGACGCCGAATCGATATGTAATTTTTTGGATGAAATCCACAACCTTCTTCGCGGTGCAGGTCTTAAGTGGCATAACTTCAATCCACGTGGTGAACTTGTCAATGACGACGAGTAGGCAATCAAAACCCTGTGTAGCTTTCTGAAATGGGCTGACCATGTCAGCATGCGACTGGCCACGAGGGCGGGATTGTCTGAAGTGCTTGGGTGGGGAAATGATTTTGCTTAGCGAAGAACTGGCACCCTTGACATCTTCTGACAAGTAATTTGACGTCTTCGTTGGCAGTCGGCCAGTAAAATCCCGACCGAAACACTTTTCCCATAAGAGTTCGGGCTCTGGCATGATTTCCGCATATTCCCGAGTGCACCTCCTTCAAGATGTCAGATCCTTCAGATCGGCTGACGCATTTTAAGAGTACTCAGGTTGATGCGGCTTGTTTATACAATGCCGACCCCACGATGACATATTGTTTACTTCGCTAGGCTAGACGAATGGCTGAGTCCTTATCTTCGGGCGTTTTGGCGGTGAGAATAAAGTCAATTAGTTGTTAGCGCTAATCTTCTTCAACGTCGGTGATGACCATGATGGAGGGCTTCTCCTTGTCATCCGAGGGTTCTGCCTCTTCAGACTGGACCAATGGTTTCTAGAGTTCTTGGACAAATACTTCACTCGACGCTACGGCTCTGGAGGATCCTATCTTGGCGAGGCAGTCAGCGGCCAAGTTCTCATCTCTAGGGATGTGGTGAAACTCGAGGCCAAAGAATTTGCCTTCTAGCTTTTATACTTCTTAACAATAGACATCCATCTTCTCATTGGTGCATGACCAGTCTTTATTTACTTAGCTGATGGCTAGTTTAGAATCCCCATAAACCATAAGCCGCTTAACTCTAAGGGAAACAGCAATACACAAGCCGTTAATGAGTCCCTCGTACTCGACCATATTATTTGATGCTCTAAACAAGAGTTGCAAGACGTATTTTAAATGTTCGCCCTAGGGGAAATTAGGAGAACCCCTGCATCGGCTCCATCAATGCTGAGGGAACCATCAAAATACATCACCCAATGCTCTGAGGTCTCAGCTATCGGTGGGAGTTGGATTTCCGTCCACTCGACGATGAATTCAGCGAGAGTTTGAGATTTGATGGACATTCGGGGTTTGAAGTTGAGGGTGCATTCGCCCAATTCAACAGCCCATTTAATGATCTAACCAGTGGCGTCTCGATTATGGAGGATTTCACCGAGTGGGTATTCTGTTATAACATCCACTAGGTGGGCTTGGAAATAATGCTTGAGCTTCTGAGCGGTGATGAGTACGACGTATAGCAATTTCTGAATCTAAGGATATCGGACCTTTGATGGTTCGAGTACTTCCGATATGAAGTATACTGGATGTTGCACTGGATAGGCGTGTCCTTCTTCTGGCCGTTCGGCGATAATGGCGGTGCTGACCACATGGGTCGTGGTGGAGATGTAGAGAAGCAAAGTCTCTTCAGGGGTCGACGTGACTAGAACAGGCGGTGAGGTGAGAAATTTTTTGAGTTCTATGAACACCTGATCTGCCTCCGACGTCCAGGTGAAATTCTTCTTCTTCTTGAGTTGCTTGAAGAATGGCATCCCTCGCTCGCTGAGTTGGGAGATGAAGCATCCGAGTGCTGTCATGCAGCCCATGAGTCATTGGATATTCTTGACGTAAGTCGGCTTAGCCATGTTTATTATTGCCGATATCTTTTCAGGATTGGCCTCGATCCCATGGCTGCTGATGACAAAGCCAAGTAGTTTGCAGGTCGGCAATCCGAACATGCACTTCTCCGGATTGAGTCTCCATCTAAACTTCCAGAGGTTGTCAAAGGTCTACTAGATGTCAGTGACTAAGTCTTTTGTTTGCTTAGTCTTGATTACGATATCATCCACATATGCCTCCATATTACGCCCAATTTGGTCAGCGAGACAGCGCTGTATAGCGTGTTGATAAGTAGCCCCGGCGTTCTTGAGTCTAAAGGGCATTGACATGTAGCAATAAGCTCTATATGAAGTGATGAACGATGTCTTCTCTTGGTCTTCCTTCTTCAGACTAATCTGGTGATATCCCGAATAGCAATCTAGGAAACAAAGAAGAGAGCTGCCGGCCGTGGAGTCGACCACTTGGTCAATGCACGGCAGAGGGAAGGGGTCTTTTGGGCATTGCTTATTGAGATCGGTGTAGTCAACGTACATCCTCCATTTCCCATTTTTTCTTTTTGACAAGGACCGGGTTAGCTACCCAGTCAGGATGGTACATTTTTTTAATAAACCTGGCTGCTAGCAGTCGATTGATTTCTTCTTTTATGGCCTCTTTACGCTCTTGGGTGAATTGGTGTAGCTTCTGCTTGACCGGCTTGGCGGTAGGATAGACGTGGAGTTCGTGCTCGATCAGCTCCCTTGGTACGTCCAGCACATCTGAAGGCTGACGAGCTCGCTTTCCTATTTTGGGTCTAGCGCTGTCCCGATCAACGTGATCTTGGTTGGGTTGGCGTCCGATAACCGAATAGCTTTGTACTCAGCTAGCGAAGGTGATATGCCTGGTGTTGATGGCGTTTGTCGGGACTTCGGTGTTAGTCGGTGGCGCAGTCTTGGTTGCTTGGATAGTCTCCTCCATGCGGATAGATATGTCCACTACCTCTCCCAAGATGAGGCTGTCACGCTCGCAGGCGTAGAAGGTGGTGACATCCCCCCTGATTGAAAAAGCTCCCTTTGGGCCCAAAATTTTGAGAACCAGGTATGTGTAATGGGGAACGGCTATAAAATTGGCGAGCGACGAGCGTCCGAGCACGGCGTGATAGGTGGTCTCGAAGTTGGCGACGTAAAATTTGATATGTTCGGTCTGATAGTTATCCTGAGTGCTAAACGTCACGGGGAGGGTGAGTGTTCTGAGTGGCATAGAACCCTTTCTCGGGACAATCCCATAGAGCGGTGTATCAATCTTCTCCAGTGCTTTAACATCGATGCTGAGCGCCATGAGTGTCCCCTTGAACAATACATTGAGACCACAGCCTCCATCAATGAGCACCCTTTTCAGACGCACTTTAAGGACCACAGGGTCAACCAGCCCGGCTTGGAAATGTCGGTCTATTGGTTATCCTGGGTAAAAGTAATAGGAATTTTTGACCAGCGGAGGAGGTTGGGCTCTACCACGCTGACCTTGTTGACTCAGTGGGCGATGAGTTTTTGTTGGTGTTTTGTCTCCGCGGCGATTGCCCCTCCAAATATCATGGAGACCGTCCGGTCGGGTTCCTAAAAATCATTTCCGACCGGGTGGTCGACATCCTTGTCTTCTCGACCAGATTCTTTCTTGTCATCCCGACATCGCCGATCGGGCCAGGGATGACTCTGCGTTTCTTGAAGTATTTGGTCTTTGAGCTAACAGCACCGGTGCATGGTGTGGCTGCTGTTCGGGTGGAATATGCAGGGCTTATCGAGGATCTCCTGCATCATTGAGTGCCCCCTTCCCCTTGAGTTGGGCTTCACCTTTGTAACCATGACGTGCTTAGACTTTCTCTTCCGAGTAGTCAGGCGAGAGGACTCAGGCTTTTCACGATTGTCGCGTTGAGGTGATCAGCGATCATCGTTTGAGCGCTTCTTCTCCTTCCGAGACTCTCGTGTGGCCGGGTGCATTTATTCGTGCTCGGCTTCTTCCGCGTTAGCATATTGCTCGATGATGGTGATCATTTCTCCTAGCATTGCTGGATCATTCATAACCAGTTGGCGGAATAGCTCTGAAGGCTTTTGCAATCCTTCCTGGAAAATCTGAATTACGTCATCGATGGTGATACTGGCAACGGTGTTCCTCTGCTCTGAAAATCAGCGGATATAGCTTCGAAGGGATTCGTCACCCTTATCGTATTGGGTGTAAGTCATACTGAGAGGTCGGCCTTTGCTAGGTCCCCTGGTAGTTGGCGATGAACATATCGTATAACTGATCTCAGGAGTCGATGGAGCCTTTTGAGAGTCTTGCCAACCAATTAATAGCAGTCAGTGCGAGCATCATAGGAAGATAGTTCGCCATGACGTGCTCGTCCCCATTTGTGGCTTGAACGGCTGTATAGTATAGCTAGAGCCACTATGAGGGGTCGGTCTTGCCGTCATAGTGCTCGATGCCCATCGGACGAAAACCCTTAGGCTAAACAACCTAGCGGAGTTGTTTCGTGAAGGCTGGGAACCTGTTATGGCGAGAATTGACATCATCATACCGGTTGGCTCCCGGGGTGCCGTGACTCCGGTCATATTGCTCCCGGCGATGCATTTCGCCACGTTCATGATCTTCATGGCGGCGGGAGATAATGTTGCGGGCGTCCCATACTTGGTTGACAATTTCCCGGGCATCGCCCGAATAGGAGCTTCCATGACGCTCAGTCTATCGGGAGCGCCACGAGGGACCAGATGGTCGGGCAGCATTTTAGTTGGTGGAGTGTGAGCGGCCAGGCGAGGCCAAATCATCAATTTAGGCGGCGGCGGCCTGTGTCATCGCCCGAGCCCTCTGGAGCTCTAGAGTCTCGGGAAGGGCAGAAAGTGCCCTCTCAATGGCGACCAGGTTCACCGTCGATGTGCGGTACATGGTGTGACCCTGAACGTCCACCATGAAACCTTCTTGATTGTTCTGCCGAGAGCCTTTAGCCATGGTGGCCTTGTCTCGGTGAATAAAGCGGGCAGCGTTCTGCTGCCGACGCTCTCAGCGATGGCTGCTGGATTTAGCAGCGTTGGTGGTAGGTTCATCGTCAGAAATGGCGGCCATCATCATCATGATGGAGCTTGTTGGTGGAGTCAGCGATCTGGTCGGCACGCTTTTCTTCTTGGATCGTATCGAGACGACCTCAGTGAATTGGCGTCGCTGGACCATGTGCCCATTTGACTTGGAGAAGATGACGTAGTCGGCAGGAGAGTCATTGGAGATCATTCGATGAGGGCTCGACTGAGTTAGGCGTACGGGTGTTGGGATCACCTAGTTGTAAGGGCGAGTCACTCCCCGAGTGATGGAGGGAGTCAGCCGTTTAACTGGCATCCGCGACGTCTTTGCCCGACTGGTGGCAATCTTAGACAAGACGAGTGGCGCATGGTGTCGCCAATGAAAGTGAGGCTCTCGAAGGTGATGACGGAGCCGACAGGGACCGTGGTGCTAAAGTTGTAAATGATGGCCATTAGATCCGAATGAGAAAAATCACAGAAAGGTCTCTACCTAGCGCGCCAACTGTCGTTATTTGGAACGGCAGTCCTCCGACGGGGTTACCCACGGAGGTAGATTGAATTGGTTTAGGATAGTTTCTATGTTCACGATCCTATGGTTACTTCTAAAACTAAGAGACAGAGAGAATTTAGATAGGTTCGAGCCTCTCGGAGGATAATAACCCTAATCCTATGTGATGGAGTATGCGCTGACGAGTATGATTATAGGGTTCTCGCGCACGTAAGTTGAATGAGAGTCTAAGTGTCCTCTTGAGGGAGATACCCCTGACCCTTTTATATATCCCAGGGGTCGAGGGTTATCGTTAGGCTTTAACTCCCCCAATTAAGTCACTTTACAGTGGTTAAATCACCAGGAATCAAGGGCTAATAACCACGATATTATTTGCTATCTTTACTAGCCATTCAAGACCGGCGGTTACATCTTTTATTGCCAGTGATTAAGTGTGTGGGCCCGCCGTTGCCTCCGCCTTCTTAGTCTACTCGAGATATTTCCTGAGTGCTCAACTCGGGGCGCCATCCGAGCCTCCCTTTTACATCTTGCTGACTATCTTACAGCTGACCATCAGCCCGACTACTTTTGGGGTCATCTTCAAAGTCTTGTCTCCCGACCCCTTGTTCTATCCGACTGCCCCAAGGTCACTCAGGAGATACCTCGGGTTCATCCCCCCGACACACTGTGAGGGAAGTTTTTTGGAGTTCCCGCCATGGGTGGACGCTAGAGATGGCTCCAAGAGAGATGAATCTGACCCTACACATAAGCGATTTGGGGCTTCCATCGATGATTTCATAAACCACTCATGGAGTTCTAGCGCAGGGTAGTGGTTGTGGATTCCACGCAGGTGCCTCTAACCCAATCAGTGCTAGGGTTAGGGTTCCCGATGAAAGGCGAGGAGATCAAGCGCTTTGGTGGTTCCACAACTCGGGTTCGAAGAACTTCGCCTAGGTTAGTCGATTCCTGGTCTTTTGCTGCAGTAGTGAAGGGGGCTGCGATGGATCGTAGATGGCATGATGATCGGTTTCCTGCAAAATGGAGGATTGCGGACAGTGGTGATCAATGGGGGAACAGAAAAGGTAGAGACATGGGAGAAGATGAATTCCGCAAGTTCTCTAGAAGGGATTGGGATAATCTGTTGGGGGATGTGTAGAATTGTGATGACAGAATCGCAGAAGCATGGAAACCTGAGGGGGATAAAGGTAGATTTGATGATGGCTTCACAGAAACAAGGAAATATGATGGTGCCCCAAGTGGCTTTCAGCAAAGGGATATCAAGGGAAACGGAGAGACTAAAGTGAAAGAGCTAATTTGTTATAATTGTGGTTTGAGTGGCCATCATCAAGCCTAGTGTACAAACCCGACGCTCTGCTATACAAGCAAGAAAACTGGGCATATCTCTTCTAAATGCCTAGATTTTGTTGGAAGCAAGGTGGAGAAAAGTGATCTTGCTCTGAACTTATGTGGTTATAGAATCCCTAATCAAGTATTTCATTACCTGCACCTAGATGATTCTGAAATGGCTGAAGAAGTTTCTGTTACTGGGTTGCTAACAGTTGAGGAAGGCGTATGTTCTAAGGAGAAAATCATTATTGAGATGAAATCTCTATTTGAAATCCCATGGGAATGGTCTGTAAGGCATATTGGAACAGAGCAATTCCTAGTAGAGTTCCCCTCAAAGGAGACACGTATAGAGCTGACGAGATTTATTAGCTTTACCTTTCAGAGATTCAAAGAGATAAGGGCCAATGTCAAAGACTCAGATCAAGCTATTGAGGCGGTTGCTAATCTGCATCCTGTTTGGGTGAGAGCCTTAGGCGTGCCAAAATTTGCCAAGACGGCAAAGGCCATGATGAAGATGGATCTCTTAGTGGGGAAACCGATGGAGATTGGTCTAGCAAGCCTGAATAGAAACGGTCCAGCTAGAGTGAAGGTCCTGTGTAGAGATCTCTTCTAAATTGGGGGGACAACAGATATATTCATGAAGTCAACTGGCTACAAGATAAGGTGGATACCTGAATTGGATAAGGTGAAGAAGTTCCCCTTCAAACCAGATGATTCAAAATTGGAACACTTGGATAAAGGAAATAAAAAGTTAGGAGATGGTGGTGATTCTAGTGCTAAAAAGACAGATCGGAAGGACAAGACTAGTTCATCAACACCTAATTAGTCTAAAAAAGAGGAGCACCCTGAGAAGGATGGTAAAGGGAAAAACAGATGGAACTAGTGGATTCTGGGGAGGTTTCTGAGGATGAAGGGAAAGTTTACATACCTGAATTTATTGATTCTAATGATTACAAGACTAATCTGAAGAGTTCTATAGAAAGATCCTTAATGGAGAAGCTAGAACCAACTGTTGTGCAGCTGGGAGGAAATTATTCTGAACAACCAAGTTTGGTGGATCAGTCAGTCAATTTAAATGATCATTTGCCCATCAGTCAAGAGGAAGGGGCTAGTAATTCTTCGGTTTCATGGGCTCTTGCAACCATACCACCTCAGATCCCAGGAGAAGTAAATACAGACATGGTTTGCCTTGCAGTGAAAAATAAGGAAAATGAAAAAATGATGATGGAAGGAATTATGGAAGAAGATGAAAATAAGCTGAATGAGAACCAAAATGAAGATATGAGGAAGGATGCCCTAGGGGCCCTTGAAGCTGTAGAGAAAAAGAGGAAGAAAAAGAAAGAGCCAGCTGTGGCACAAAGGCAAAGCTCTAGAATCAGAAGAGATAGAGTTCCAATCCAATTGAAGGCTCAATAGAGGATTGACCAAATGAATGATATTTTAGGTATTAATCGCTTTACTGTATTACAAAATGTTGATAACTCTACTCTTCAGTCTATTGTAGTAGATATTGGTGTAAACTTAGGACAAGATCCTAATGAGATAAATTTTAACATTGAGACTATCAAAGCCAAAGAGTTAGCTCAGGCTTTAATTAGGGAAAAAGTCTAGATTACCCCCTCAAGTATTACCCTATAGACGAATGTTGTCCCTAACTATAAAACTAGGCTTCTTACCCCCTAGACTATTATTTCCTGTATAAATTACCCCCATTAGCAGTTTTCCTGAGCTAGCTGTCCACGGTGTAAAATGATGCCTGCATGGCCATGGACTGGCACTTACAAGTGGGACCCGCTTGTCAGCCTTCCCCATGAGCAATTTCATGTGGCCTTGCTCCTCCCCCACCACCGCGCCCTCCGGTTCCCTCCTGTCGGCTGCTCTACCACCTCGTCTGCATCTACCGCTCCTGCTCCTGCGAGCCGCCACGACTTTGAGCCTCTCCTAGCCTACCTCTCCTCTAGCTCCTCCACCACCTCATCCCTTGCGTTGACGTCCCTGCCGGTGTTCGTGCCCACGAAAGTGGAGGTCATCCTCAGCATGGCGCGCGCTTGCCTCTACCGCTGCCCTGTGCCCCCTAGCGTACTCCTCCTTCATGATGCCATCGGGTCAGCCATGGCATTGAGAGCCCACTCGAGCTCGTCGAATGTAGGTGGGGGCGCTCAGGCACACAGTGGGGAGTTGGGGATGTGGGCGGCTACGTGAGGGGCTAGGGACGTAGGCGACAGCGCCCGAGGGGCTAGGGAAGCTAGCGGTGCGTGGGGACGCCAGCGCTCGAGGATGTTGGGGCGCAGTGGCTGAGGAGCCATGGTGTATACCATGGGGATGATGAGTGATTGTCAACGGGGAAAGAAGATGAGAAGAGGAAAAGAGATGAAGAGACTTGACCGTGACGGAGTTCGCGTGCGACTCAGGTACACGGATGGACGCTGGTCGGACAGAGGGGTCACGAGGGCGTGCCAGTC
>KE371691.1:724995-739966 GCA_000418225.1 Zizania latifolia | reverse complement strand
GCACGCACGAGGCATGGCCAGTGCGCACGGGGTCGCAGTGCTCGGGAACATCTGCCACAACCACAACAACTATCTCCGGCCATCCTCTACACCAAAATCTACAGTATATCTCTACACCAGAATCGCGTTCTTTGGGAGATACGCATCCAGAACGACCAACTGAATCGGCCCCGTACCTGCATGGTGAATCGGCAGCAGTTCCTACAAGACCTGCTGATCAAGATATCCTCCAAAAGGGCCGAGATAAATGATTTGACTGAGGAGCAGGCCCAAAAGCAGCAACTCCTTCGGCTGATTATCGGTAGTGATGAGGATGCGACCAACACTATTGTTTCCTTCGAGATGGCTCAAGCCAATGCCATCCTTAGTTTATAACGCTTTTTGTCCACACTGTAATCTGCTATTGGCTTTTATAATGTCCTCCCCTTGTGAATAATGAAACATCTATTAAAGAACTTTATCTTGGTGCATTTGTCTTGCCGATAAAGACTCGTTTCTCTCTTTCTCTACTGATGACCCCCGTATAAGGACTTGGACTATTTGGCCGAGCATATCCCCTGATCGGCCTTCTGGTTCATGCTCATCGGTCTTAGGGAAGCACGATACCTTCCTGTATCAGCCAGATTCTGGAACTTCGAAAACTTCAAAAAATTTCGTATTCTTTCTCACGTTCCATCTTTCGTTTTGTTGAATCCAGCCAAAAAATTTCGTATTCTTTCTCACATTCCATCTTCTGTTTTGTTGAATCCGGCCAACTTCTAGTCTATTGGCTCACACTCATCTGGTCTGAACAGGTGCGATGCCTCCCGAGTCTCTCATAAATGAGCACGTGCCAGTTGGAGTGCCTCTGTAACGGCGCGTTGTATGCCCCCTGAGTTCAGGACATGGGCAGGACATTTAGAACTCCTTTTGCGACTTACTATCGTTATGTCCCTTGAGTCTTGCATTGGGAATCCAACCGACGTTGCCTTGTTTTTATAAAGCCTGCGATCTTTTTCCTTCTGGCACAAGCTTTCTGAATCCTCTCTCTCCTCAGGCAAATACTATTCTATTCCTCATTTGCTCTGGCTTGCCGCCATCCACTAACCTTGCCCCCGCTCCGTCGTTCGACGTCGCTCGTCACCACAAAATGGCATCTTCATCACGTACTCCAGCGACCACCTCGAACGCCGAAATTCCTGAGGTACCTGTTTCTTTTCTTCTTTATAATTTCTGCAAGGGTGATGTAGATCATTCTCTTTCTATTTGTTTGTTTCTGTAGACCGCTAGGAACCAGCTGCTTATTCCGTTGGGCTTGGACCCTGCTACCTACTGGTTAGGACCTTTGGGTGAAACCGATCCCTCTGATCTTATCAACTATGAAACCGACCATATCCCTTTTCGCATGGCTTCACGAAACCTAGCTGAATGGGAACGTAGTTTTGAAGCTTGGCCTACTATGATTCCTGGATGGAGAGACTGGTTTCTACGAGTATCAGCTGTTCATCATTTGTTTTGGGATGAGTTGAAGATTTGTCATTGCATTGGGCTGTCTTTAGCCGATCCCTAGGTGGATTACCCTTTGTTAGTATTGGCTTGCTTCTATTGGTCGGACACCTTAAATGCTTTTATCTTCAGTCATGGGATAATGCGACCAACTCTGCTTGATGTTATGATTCTGACCGACTTGGAGATTGTGGAGCCCGATTACAATATTGATTTCTGGATCAAGACCACCCATTGCCTTCAAGCCAGTACTTTTGGTACCTGGAAGCGATATATTGAACACCACAACAAGAAAACTAGCACTGTTGGACCACTGGAACATACTGCCTTCCTCAACTTGTGGCTGGCGTATTTCTTCTTTTGTGATTCTCCACGTGGCCCCTCCGACGAGTACTAGTATCTGGCCAAGCGTCTGGCCGATCATGCCTGCCTGCCGATCGGCCGAGTTCTTTTGGGTTCAACCTTCCATACCCTTCATCGGATGACTAAAGGGCTTCTCTGCGGGAGACTGATTGATCGTGTCTAGGATCTTTGGTGGTTTGCTCAGATGTGGTTGAACACATACACCTGCCAAGCTATCGCTCATCCACATCTGCTCGGCCTTAGGTTCCATGGGAACCATCGTGAGGACGAGCAGCCCTGCACCCGCCGATGTACTTCTTTTGGGGAGGCGGTCATTATGTTTGAAGGTGCCCCTTTGTCGACCATCGGTGTCGGCAAATTCTTTAGGCTGTTCTATCTTGGTCTTGCCAGATCTGTCCAAGTTTGATTTCTGTACCGTGACATTGATGACTTTAAAGACCCGATTCATCTGCGGCCATTAGAAATTGGGACAGACACAACTTCTACCGCTAACTTCTTTGCATCCCATCAGCCCAGTCTTCTCCCCATTGGCCTAGCTCAAGGACCTGCTGAGCCAACTTATGAATTCTATCATCCAACGGTGTATTCCCGCTAGTTCGGCCTTGGTCAGCTGTTGATGGATCTCTTCTTTGTTGGCAAGATCTAGGCTCGTTGCCGTATCAGCTCAATTGAGCATTGATAAGCTAGGACTCGCTTCGGCAGTCCTGATTTCTCTGAGATTAGGGACATTTCCCCCTGCACCATCATGTCCGCTTCGTTCGAGCAATTCGGGGATGAATGGAGGCTCTATCTTTTTAGCCTGCGTCCATCCCTCATTTGCTCTCGCTTCGATCCTGAGTTCCCTAGGGCCGATGACGAGGTACTTGACTCCCCTTTTACTGATCATTTTGCAACTTTATTGCTGCAAGTTCTTCTTTGTTTCTAACATCGGCTTTTGTAGGTGAATCACCCAGTTGTGCCGATGCAGAGCTAGAGTGGGAGGCTGATCTGGTACGCCTTGCCGTCAGACAACCCGAATCTAGGGTGTGAGGCGCCTACCCTGACGGTACTTTTGAACTCTGCTCCGCCGATCGGTGTTTCTTCCGTCCACAAGGGAAAGAAGCATGCGGCATCCAAGGGGTCAAGGAGTGCCGCTCTGCCTCCAAAGAAAGTTGCAGTGGTCCCTCTCCTCCCACAGAGGTCGGCTACCTGTGATCCTTCGACGTCGATGCGTCCTGTTGCTACGGCGCCGGCTGTTACTTCGCCAGCATTATTTGGCACCGGTAAGTGATTTTTGCCACTTCTAAAAGCTCTACTTTATCTTTCATTTTACAAACTCTGTTATTTGTCAGGCCGCCGCTGCTGTCGCCCTTCCAAGTGGTTGCCCGATCAACTCGACCCCGATTGTAGTCACTCATGACCGATCAGCGACCGATCCGACGATCGGTTCTAGTCCGGTTGAAGTGACTTTGGGTTCCTCTGCTGATCTTATTCCCGCTATTGCTGTTAATGACCCTAGGATTTCTTCTAGTAGTCTTGTTCAAACGGGCTTGCCTCCTGCCATTATTACTACCCTTGCTGGGCTCCCAATGGTCAGATTCCTTCTAACTGCTCGTTCCTACGCTTTGATTTTGTTGCATCCGTCATTTCTCATTGCCTTCTTTTCTACAGGAATTCACCGACCTATTCCCTTTCAATCTTGAGGAGATCGTCGATGAGGCGCTACCTAACCAAGGTACACCTGCTGAGGCCACGCCAATTCCGGATGACGTGCGTGAAGTCCTGGTCGATGTTCTACATCGTCTCCAGGAGCCCTTTGATGCACTCGTGACCGATTTGACGCCGATCTAGGAATGGCTCGTTGTCGTCCAAGATTGGCTTCCAAAAGATCTGCTAGAAGACGTGTCTCCTAGCCTATATTTTGAGACCTTCTGCCCGTGTTATGAACGCATCACCCAGTAGCTGTTGGACCACGCCGATCAGAGGCGGCATCGTCAGCATGGTCCTACCGATAGCGACGTCATCCTGGCCAAGAAGGCCAATCTGGATGCTTTGACCGCTGAGCTCGGCATTGTTATCACCAATATCGCTCGGCTGTGGGCCCAGGAAGAGGAGCTGCTTCCTGAACTTGCGGAGGTCCGGGAGGAGATCGCCTTGGGTGAAAAGCGGCTTGCCGATATATCTTCAGAGATCGTCTCTCGTAGGAAGGACCTATCTGATTATACCAAGGCCACCTATCATCGATATCATCAGACTATGCCGATTCTCGGAAGCGATGAAGAAGATCAGTGGGAGATGCAAAATATGAACGCCATTCGTGGTCATGCTATAGCTGCCCTTATAACTTTTCTTGGTGTGGATGACAATTGAACATTTGCCCTTTTATAATTTTGCCATACTACTTTGCTTTATTTCTTCTTGCAATGTTCCGTGTTGATCTTGTGCTAATGGCGATACCCACAGTATCGGCTGTAGATTGCGTCTGAAAGCGATACTTATGGTATCGGCTATTTTGGTGTTGTTAAAGGTGATATTCCTGGTATCGGCTAGCTGAATATCTTGCTTGCGTGTATCGGCCTGATGGCCGATTAAGTCTCAATCCAGACGCTCGGGTGATATTTTTCAAGTACTTCCCGTTGAGTGCCTTCACGAATTCCTTTCCTTCTAATGTTTTCAAAATATAAGCATTACCTGGTATGACTCGGCTTACCTAATAGGGACCTTCCCAATTAGGGAACTATTTTTTGAACCTGTTATCTTTAGTCCCGATCGGCAGTACGAGCCTCCAGACTAAGTCATTTTCTTCGAACGCCTTGGCTGACACCTTCTTATTATAATGTCTTGCCACCCTTGCCTTATTCTCTTCTATCTTTCTGAGCGCACGAAGCCGATTCTGTGCCAAGTCTTCTAACTCATCTATCATCAGTCCATAGTAATCATCGGCCGTCAACTCGTTTTGAAGAGCGAGGCGTCTGGAACCGATGTTCATTTCCCATGACAGGATGACTTCATGCCCATAGACTAGTTAATAAGGTGACACTTGAGTTGACCCATGGCAAGCCATCCGGTATGCCCATAAAGCATCGGCTAGCGTTGCGTGTCACTTCTAAGGCTGTTCTGCTATTTTGCGCTTGATTAACTTTATTAGGCTTTTGTTGGAGGCTTTGGCTTGACCGTTAGCTTGCGCATAGTACGGAGACGAATTGAGCAACTTAATCTTTATGCCGATTGTAAACTACTAAAATTCCTCTGACATAAATACCGATCTTTGATTGGTGGTAATCGTTTGTGGGATCTTGAACCTATAAATAATATGTTCTTTGATGAACTCTATGGCTTCTTGGGTAGTTACCTTTTAAGAGGAATCGCCTCTATCTATTTTGTGAAATAAACCGTGACTGCTAGTATAAACTTATGTCCCTTGCTAGACGATGGATAAATTTGGCTGATCATGTCTATTCTCTAACCTCTGAATGGCCAAGGCTTGATAATCGGGTTCACGGCCGATGCAGGGGCTCATTGTATGTTTTCGAACTCTTGACAATCTTGACATCGTCTATAATATTTGATACAATTTTCAAGCATCGTCGGCCAGAAATAACCAATGTGGCGCAGCAACCACTTCATCTTACGGGCTGATTGATAAGTTCCACAGATTCCTTCATGCACTTCACACATCACGACCTTAGCTTCTTCCGAATTTAGACACCTTAATAAGACCCCATCAATCGTCCGATAGTATAGTTCTTCATCCAGCAATGCGTACTTTAAAGCCTTATAGCGTAACTTTCTTGGGGCTGATTGTGATGGGTTTTGGAGGTAACTTACTATTTTGGCCCTCTAGTCTTCGATATCGATATCGGCTATTTCTGCTTTGACTACTTTATTTGTCGGCCGATATCCTGATGCAGCTTGTGCCAGGTCGTTGGCTTTCAATTTCTAATTTATTGATACATGTGTTAATGTTACCATTCTGAATCCCTTTAACAATTTCTTGCATTCTTCAAAATATATTCTCAAATTTTTGTCTTTGCAGTCATATTCTCCGGAGAGCTGCCTGATCACCAACAATGAATCCCCCATGATTTCAATAGTATCAGCCTCTATCTCGGTCAGTAGTTTCAAACATTTAAGAACTGCCTCGTATTCGGCTTGATTGTTAGTGCAGTAGGGCTTGATGGTGTAGGCAAATTCGAAACTTGCCCCCTGAGGCGATATGATTACTAGCCCGATTCCGCATCCATGCCTACAAACCGACCCATCAAGAAATAGTGTTCATGGTATCGGCTCCACACAATCGGCTTCTTTGTCTCTGTGTTGTACAATGAAGTCGGCATTGGCTTGACCCTTGACTACTTTGGCCGACTCATAATGTAAGTTAAACTCTATCAATGCAAATACCCATTTGCCAATCCTCCCCTTTAAAAATAGAGCCGATAACATGTATGTTATAATGTCGGCTTTACATATGACCGTGCATTGCGCCGATAATATGTAATGCCTCAATTTAGTGCAAGAAAAGTAGAGACACAAGCATAACTTTTCGACTACGGGGTACCTTATCTCAGCATCTAGCAATCATCGGCTTAGATAAAACACGACGCACTCTTTCTCATCTACTTCCTGAATCAATACTGATCCGATGCTTACGTCACCGGCCAATAGGTATAATTTGTAGGGTTTATCAGGCCACGGCGGGATCAACACCGGGGAAGCACTCAAATATTTCTTTATTTTATCAAATGCTTTCTGATGTTTATCGGTCCAAACAAACTCTTCTCCTTCTTTCAGTCTTAATAAAGGCGTGAATGGTTCTAGATGGCCCAATAAGTTTGATATGAATCGACGAACAAAATTAATTTTGCCGATCAGCGACTGCAACTTTGTCTTTTTCTCTAGTGATACTGTATTCTTGATAGCTTGGATAATGTTCTGGCTTATTTCAATATCTCTTTCATGAACCATAAAACCCAGAAACTTTTCAGCCGATACTCCAAATGCACATTTTTTGGGGTTCAAGCGGAGGCCATACTTCTTTGCTCTTTCCAAAACTCTCCTCAAATCGACCAAATGTCTTTCATCGTTTTGAGACTTTACAACCACATCATCGATATAGATTTTCACCAGAGATCTGATTAGATCATGAAATATATAATTCATTATTTTTTGATACGTTGCTCTAGCATTCCTGAAACCGAAAGTCATAACAACCCACTCGAACAAGTCGATAGCTCCGGGACACCTGAATGCGGTCTTCGGGGTATCTTGCTATGCCATGAATATTTAATGATATCTGACATTCTCATCCATAAAACTAATAATCTTATGTCCTGAAGCTACATCGACTAATAGATCTGCTATCGGCATCAGGTACTCGTCCTTGAGTGTAGCTTTATTCAAATATCTGAAATCCACGCATATCCTCAACTGACCACTATTTTTCCACATCGGGACTATATTTGATACCCATTCAACGTATCGACATGGCCTTATAAAATTTGCTTCATATAGTCTTATGATTTCAGCCTTTATGTGTGGATACATTTGGGTTTAAACCTTCTTTGACATTGTTTTACTGGCCAAAATTATTTCTTTATTGGGAGCCGATGTTCTACAATCGATCGGCTTAATCCGGGCATTTCGTGATACTCCCAAGTAAAACAATCCCGAAACTCTTTTAGTAAATTAACCAATTTCTCTTTTATGGAATAAGGCAGTTTAGCACTAATGTACATCGGCTTTAGCTTGTCTCCAGGTCCAATGTCCACATCCTCTAATTCATCGGCCGACGTAAACCCTTTTTTGAGCTTACCTTCTTCCTCATCTATCTCTCTAGGCACGGATCCTGGCCTAGAATCATTTCGCTGATCGGTTGAAGGTCAAGATCTGAAACCCTTAAAAAATCCCCCTCCTAGACTTGTTCAGAAAGGCAATCCATATTCTCAAAATTAGGTACATCAGTTGAGGCTACGACCACTGATCTATCGGCTTAAATGACTTCAACTTGATCGCCTTGCCACCGTAGTAAACTCTGGTGCATCGTAGAAGGAACATATCAATTGGCATGAATCTAGTCCCTTCCTAGCAAGAGGCTATACAAACCTTTGCCGTCAATTACAAAAAGTGTGGTCGACAGTGTTTTGCTTTCGACCGTGAGCTCAACGTTCAAGGCTCCTTTGGCATCTGATAAATTGCTGCTAAAGTCTTTTAATACCATATTAATCTTTATCAGATCCATGTTCACTTTACCAAGCTTGTGAAACGTAGAGTAAGGCATTATGTTAACGGTAGCACCTCCATCGAACGATAGTTTTGACATCGGCTTTTCATCCACATGTCCCTTGATATACAAAGATTTCAAATGCCGATGCTCATCTTCTTCCGACTTTTCAAATGTTGCTTGTTGTGGTTATAGCAATAATTATGCAGCCAATTGTTCCTCCTCTTCTTCACTATCCAATGCAGGCGCCCTGTACTCTGCTGGTAATATAAAAACCATGTTTACCTCCATCGGTTTGTTTTCTGTATCAGCTTTCTTCTTCGGGCGCCACTCTTTCCTCACCTATCGTTTGCTTTGCCGATACTCCTCATACTTGCCAATTATCTGCTCCTGATGCCTCTGCCATTGGAGCCTTCTCTTCTGACTCCATGTTAAGCCTTTTGGGCACCACCAGGGCTTTTGTATAGGGTTCTGACCTCCTTGCCACTTGTCTTTAGCTCAAATGCGCTGATCGTCCAAGGTTTCTTGCTTAGGCGATCCCAGACGGTCTTTTATAGGTATGCTTTTCTTTGAGGATTGATCCTCGAAACTAATATCACTCTGATTAATCTTTTCGGTATATTCCGGGCAATCCTTAATTGATGTGAGTCTCATGTCATTTTCCCAGCAGAAATGGAAAAAGGAGCACTCCTAGTGTGGATCAATCTTCTCACCATGCCCATATGGCATGGCACGTTGTTCCCTTTCATAACGCCGATAAGACTTACCGTAATACTTGAGAGTTCGGCTTTTCTCAGTGCGAAAGCATGCTGAGCCGATATGCACCATGTTTATCGGGAAGGGATTTCCGTCCATCTTCATCGCTTTGCTACTTCATCAAATTTTATCCTCCCTTGTTCCACGGCGGACTGGATCTGTTGACGAAAAACCTTGCATTCATTTATGTTGTGGGACCCAGTGTTATGCCATTTACAATATTTTCTTTTCTTCAGTTCTTCCGTCGATGGGATTATGTGATTCGGTGGAGCTGTATCTGCTTTTCCTTCAGAAGCAAATCAAAGATTTTATCCGCCTTACATATGTCAAAATCATATCTCTGCTCTTTCTCGGTGACTTTGACCCATGGGCAAGTTATCGTCTTCTTCAATCTGGCCCATTCGGCCAAGGCAACATCACCGTCAGAGTCCTCTTGCTCTGAGTTCAATGGATAAAATTGTACTTGTGCCACCCACTTCTGTGTCTTCTCTTTACTTATTTCTTAGAATCGGCTTTCATGAGCCGATACCTTTTGCGTCAGATGTGACAAGTTGTCAAACTCTTGAGATAAAAACATCTCCCTAATCGGTGGTAACAGGCCTTGGAAGGCTAGTTTAGCCAACTGAGCGTCGGTCAGGCTAAGGCTGTAGCATCGGCTTCTCACATCACGGAAGCTTTGAATATAATCTGAGACCGATTCATCCATGCGCTGCTTTATGGCTGTCAGGTCCGTCAACTTCATCTCCTGGATCCCGGTGAAGAAATATTTATGAAATTGCTTCTCCAAATCGGCACATCCCTTGATTGAGTTTGGTAGTAAAGAGGAAAACCAAGAGAAAGCCAATCCTGACAGAGACAACGGAAAAAACCTAACTCTGAGAGCCTCTTCAGTCGATGCCTCTCCACATTGTGCAAGGAAACGGCTAATGTGCTCGACTGTTGATGTACTGTCTTGGCCGAAAAACTTCGAGAAATCTAGGACCTTGTACCTGTTTAGTAACGGCACTGTATCAAACCAATCCAGATATGGATGCCAATACATATAACTTTGCTCTTTCGGCTTAAGCCCAAATTGATCTCTCATAATTTCTGCAATCTTGAAGGAGAGGTCGTCTTCTTTTGGCACCGAATAATACGGCATTGGTGTTGCTGCTCTTTGATGATGATAATTGTTCTAGGCATCATTCATTCAAAATTTATCTGCTGACGTGGAGGACCGTAATAAGCCATGTAGTGATACCCCAGTGGAGGTGCACTCGCTAAAGGTTGATTTGCCTGAGGTAATGAACCAGTCGGCATCATGGCTGGTGGTATCAAATCTGGTACCGTGTTGCGTTCCAACCTGTATGACACCGATGGAGGAATAGCAGTTATCGGCGGAGGAATGGCTGCCATCGATGGGGATATACTCAAAGCCACGGGCACCGATGATCTCTGCTAAAAGTAGACTGGCCCTTATGGTAACTCCTGAGCGATGGAACCGTCTATCGTCTTCTTGATTAACCCATGCAAAGTATTCACCAAAACACCAAATTGATTAATCAATGCATGGCTAACTGCTTCGTTGACTACATCTTAGAATATTCTTTGCGGGCTCTGACTACTGGACTCGGCCTGGAGAGACAGGATCGGTAGTTGATTCTTATGGATCGCCCCTTGCCAAGTCATACCGAAAGACTCTATGCACAGCTTTTGAAAGTCTGCAACAGTTTACCGTACCTCTGCTCGCTGTTCATCGATTAAAAGTTCCAGAGTGACCAGGATGACAGCGCTGTTGTTCTGCTCAACTTCCTTCCTAGCCATGATGTCGATGAAGGAAATCAATCTGATTACAAAAGGTCCCACCGGGCATGCCAAGAAAGCGTGTTGACGCAAAAATCGTAGGTATTCCTATATCTTCACACTCGAAGGCCTGTGAGTGTCTACTTAGCTCCAGTGCAGGTCCTAAATAACCTGAGGTGTTCAACGAGCGTGCCAGTCAATTTAATCCTACAATTGACAAGGAAATAGGCATGAGATGCCCTAACGCTATCGGCGATAGCCTATCGGCATCGGCAATGATAGCACATACGAGAATCATGATTCATCAGGATTGATACATATACAATAGTAAACTCCACCAATCGGCTTCAGTAAGATAACTCAATATTAACCAATCTTTATAGTTTGAACTAAACTGATGTAGCATAAAGACATGTTATTAAGAGCATAAAGATCATGAGAAATCCAATTAACAAAATAATAGATAATTCATTGGCTAAAACTCCGATGAACGACATCTTAACACATCAAACTAGATCTTCCCATATGTGACCTCACCAACGCAACGGATCAGACCTAACCGAGGCAGCGTGCCATTGCCGATTGACATACGATCTAATATAATTCGACAAGCTAGAACGTCATGATTGGCAAATACAAAGATCCAATTGATAGAGCACGATAAACGAATAATAATCAATGTACTTAACCGATAACTAGCAAACCTACTCTATCTGATCACAGCATCGGACTCAACCAAGAAAGCCATGAATATCTGAATCAGTTTACCAACAGGCTATCTCCATCAAAGCTAGAGATCAGACTCAACTGATGTAGCCATAGCTCCAGTGGAGAATCGCCCTAATGCTATGTACCTAATAGTTGGCGATGCGCTGAAGGATTTGTTTGATAAGATTGATTGTGTGTTTTGATGACCCCGAGCTTACATATTTATAGTCGAGTTGACACATCATCTAGAGACAATGCAGAATCCTAATTGATTTATTTAATTAAACTAAAAAACTACTTAACGAGGTATCAGTCCACGACACGCGCAGCCAGTCTTCACCTGTTAAAGCCCATCGATGGCCCATCGACTCTTTGTCGCCTAGATCATCTAGCCGATGATTCGCCGGTCCAACTTCCGGTGTCAACACTAACATGCTGATTCTATGTGAAAAAGTCATTTTACTAGTTACCTACACCGCTACAGGAACATACGTCAATGTCGGGTCAAAATAGTTATCAGTGGCGGGTTCTGAATCACCACTGACTAGTCAAAACTGATAGTCGATGGCTATCAGTGTCGGTTCTAGAACACAACCTACACTGATATGCCCATATCAGTGCCGGTTCGTGTCATGAACCGACACTGATACGAGCGTATCAGTGTCGGTTCAATAATACAACCGACACTAATAGGCTATTATCAGTGCCAGTTTGGATCACGAACCGGCACTATGGTGTATTTCATGCTATTTTTTATATATAAACCATGATGTATTAATTCTATATCTAAATGTACATATATGCTAAATTCATTTGCATAACTTACATCATATGACATATATTAACTTAAAATATCAGAACACATTTATATAAATATTTCCATAAGTTTCAAATGTGATATTGTTCTTGCAGACTCAAGCACAAGCTAAATTACTCCATAGACATAATATTGATAATCATCATAGGACACTATCCAAGCTCTCCATATCGCTCTTAGGGAATGCCACAGTGGAAGGTCTGCAGCACAAGCTTATGTTTTATAAGTTAGCTCATGCTGCAGACTATCCACTAGGGCATCCCTAAGAGCGATACCAAGAGCTTGGATAGTGTCTTGTGGCGATTCTTTCTGTCTACAAGTCATGAATTGTTTAAGGTTGTATGATAAATTACACCACATACATAGCAGCCTCCAGTGCACCATTGTTAATGTGGAAATTAAAAGCACATACTGTGCCAACAACTAAATCATTGGCTTGTAAAAATTGACCAAAGCCAGTCGTCAGGTAGCACCGTCCATCTGTTGCTTTATACACTGCAACTGGGGCTATTGTGCTTCCTATTGCCGTAACTTATATCTGCGAGGTCTGTTGTTGTAGGTGTGGTGTGGTGTACTTCTCACAATACTACCTTGAAAAGTACTGTTATGAATAAAATGTGTTGGTAGCTAGTTAGAAGAGGCAAGTGCAAATATATAGGTGTTTATAATTATGACATGTACAAAGTGCTTACCACCGATTTCTTGTTCATATGATCGAGGGATTGATTGTGCATACATATAAGGGAGTCCTGGAGGATAGACCTACCGAGATGTCTTGCAGAAGATCCCTCCTTTCTGGAGTCACATCTGTTTGATTTCCAAAATGGCAGATGTTCTTCAGTTGGTCCATTTTCTCGGTATCGCCCTGACTGGCCATCTACTTCCCCTTCTTCGCAGCATTATTAGGACCCTCACCTATAATTATAAAAAACTACTTTAATTACATAAACAAAATATCCATGTCTAGTAAGTAATATGAGTTTACTATAGATACCGTGATCGTTGTCTTCCACTTTTATCGCGGTTTTCTCGTCACCAAAAGTATTATAAATAGTAGCCGTAACAGACAATGAGGGTCTCATTGTTAGTCCCACATAGTCCCCTTGTACTAGATGGACTCGGTCACTAAATGCATCCCATCCTTTGTGGAGGCATAACATGCCTCCACAGCTCACGACATCAACCAAATTGGTGCACCCGTCTTTTGTTGATATTTTAAGGGTGTCACCAGTGTGAATGTTATTGTTCTCGGCAAAGGGTTTTCTTAGAGTCTACAACAGTGAGATAATATCGTATGAGTTTGTTAGTTTTGTTACGACATAAATAGAATATGCAATATACAATGTATAAACCTAGTAACGCCCAACGAAATGATTATTGATTTTCAAGAGGCAACTGTTAGTCGGTTGATCACTTGGGACCCCCTACTGCTGGAAGCATGCTTTCCAGCGGAAGTGTCCTTTTTATCACTTGGGAGGCTTGCCATGTCCCTAATTCATGTTATATTTGACAACGATAAAAAAATACGATAATACTTGTGTAAATCCTAATAAACAAAACTAAATATTGTTAAATGCATACACTCCATCAAAAGTATACTCAAACATACACATGCACACATAATTTGCATACACTCCATCGAAGGTATACTCAAACATATACATACACTTGATCATTTCAGCCATCGAAGGTATACTCAAACATATAGATTCTTAAACATATACATACACTTGATGCATGGCAAGGATATACATTTGATCATTTTAGAAGTATACTCCAAAATTATATACAAAAATCGCAAGCCAAGGTACATACACTTGATCACAAAATTAATAACTTACAGAGACTCACAAAATTCACTTGCAGAGATTCACATTATATACACACAGAATTATACTCCATCATTCACATCATTGCTACTACAAGGAAATTCCTTCATCTTAAAAATTATACTCCATCCGTATTATCAAGAATACCATATTATCCTTTTTGAAATAGGTGAGTGTACATACACGATTGAGTGAAACAATAAGTAATCAAGAATAATAGTGGCTTAGACAAAACCCTAGATAAACCTTAGTTAAAACCTAAATCCAAATAATGTGAGAGATTGGTGGCATCAAAACCTTTCACGGGTGGAGACGGAGATGATCGGACGGGTGAAGGCGGAGGGGGAGATGGCTAGACGGTGGATGCGAAGATGGCCGAATGGCGGAGACTCGGTGGCGGAGGCAGAGACGGTCTGATGGTAGGACGGCGGACGGTGGAGGCGGCCGGACGGCGGAGGCGGAGACGACTGAACCGCAGGATGGTAGGACGGCAGGACGGTAGCACGGCAGGACGGCGGCGAGCAAAAGAGTAAGCAATCTGCGGGATAGAGAAAGATGGAGAAGTGCCAGTGCATATATATATGCGAAGGGTATCAGTGCCAGTTTGAATAGAGAACCGACACTGATATGGGCATATCAGTGTCGGATCTATAGAGAATCGGCACTGATACGTACTATCAGTGTAGGTTCTAATTAGAACCGGCACTGATAGTGTGTTTCAGTGCCGGTTCTCTATAGGACCGGCACTGAAGAATATTTTAATATTAATAAATAACCATATTTTATTTTAACATTTAAAATTTACTTCTAGTAAATACGGATTTTTTAATGTATCAGGTGAAACGTTTTTATATTAACATTTACAAATTGTTATTAACAAATACAAACCATTTTACTTTAACAATTTAAAAATATTTTACACCATAAATGAAACTTTTTCTGTTAATATTTATAATTTATTATTAAGATTTACTATTAACCGTATCCCTAAACCATTACCCTAAGCAAATAAAATACACAATCTTGAGCAAA
>KE371691.1:693618-724985 GCA_000418225.1 Zizania latifolia | reverse complement strand
GTATCCCTAAACCATTACCCTAAGCAAATAAAATACACAATCTTGAGCAAATAAAATACATAATTTTGAGCAAATAAAATCACAAAATGATTAATATTCTTACACAATCTTGATTAAATAAATATAAATTCCATCCCTAAACGATTAATGCTTCATGGTGGTCACGTCGTATGTACATATTTTCCTCGGTATCATCAATGAGAGGCAGTTCAACATTCTCTTCAAAAGGAGAGAGGTCATCAAATCTATCGTACTCTTCTTCATCGTCAACACTCTCGACTCCAATAATCTTTCTCTTTCCTTGAGAAACCACATGATGCTCCTCCTTGCTTGTTGGGTCTAGGTCCTTCACGTAGAATACTTGAGCAACATCCTTAGCAAGTACAAATGGTTGTTCCGCATATTCGATGAGCCTGAGATCAACAATAGTCATACCATACTTATCAACCTTCATGCCTCCAAGCAGTCGTATACATTCTCATCGGAATAGAGGAACCTTCAACTTACCATATTCAAGCTCCTAGATCTCTTCGATGAATCCGTAGTATGTCTCCTTACTTCTAGTGCGGTCAAATGCATCGATAAGAACACCGCTGTTTTGGTTAGTGCTCTTGTTGTCTTGTGCTCTTGTATAAAATATATAACCATTAATCTCATATGCTTGGAATGTGTGAATG
This sequence comes from Zizania latifolia, assembly GCA_000418225.1. Classification (NCBI taxonomy): domain Eukaryota; kingdom Viridiplantae; phylum Streptophyta; class Magnoliopsida; order Poales; family Poaceae; genus Zizania; species Zizania latifolia. The sequence goes on along the minus strand of KE371691.1, from coordinate 724,308 downwards.
GTACTTGACGGGCTATGACCTAGTAGTTGTAGCATTGCATCGTCAGTATGCTAAAACGTCACGTGTTTACGCAACCAGATACCAAATGTATTTCTGTGCTCTCTTGCGACCTAATCTTATGACTTTGTTGGATTTGCGGTGGTTATTTCATTCACATGCATATTGACATAAGATCCAACTACAACTGATTGTCACAGAACAGCAAAATATACTTAGGTGAATGCAACACTATCTCTGATGTGGATACATACATGTCCTATTATCCCTTTCCCCGTTAGCCTCCCCTCGTAGCGAGATATAGGCAGACCAATCAGGTTCAGCTTCATGTAGTCAATAAAAAACTCAATGACCTCCTCTGTACTCCATCCTTGGGCAATGCAACCTTCCGGACGACCTCGATTACGAACATATTTCTTTAGAATCCCCACGAATCTTTTAAAAGGATATATCTGATGCAGAAACATACGGCCAAGGATCTTTATCTCACCAATAATATGAACAACTAGATGAACCATTATATCAAAAAATGTTGGAGGGAAAATAGTCTCAAACTGACATATAGTGTGAATGTCGTTCTGCAGCTTTGCCAATTTGTTTGGATCCATGATCTTCTGTGATATTGCGTTGAAAAAAGAACACAACTTTATTATTGGGTCTCGAACCTTATCCGGCAAACTATCTCTAACTGCAACTGGAAATATCTGCGTCATCATCACATGACAGTCATGACATTTCAGGGAAACTAACTTCTTGTCTTTCATGTTCACTAGGCTTCTAATATTTGACGAGTAACCGGTTGGAAATTTAACATTACGTAGGCAACCACATAGGCTAGCTTTCCCTTGTCTGCTCATCGTGTAGCAAGCTGTTGGCAACTTCTTTTTCCCGCTGGCTAGTTATACATAATGTAGGTCTTTCTGGAGGTTCATTTCTTGAAGGTCTAGCCTTGCGTTCAGTGTGTCTTTTGTTTTGCCAGGCATGTCTATCAAGGTACCAATCAAGCTATCGAATATATTCTTCTCGATGTGCATTACATCTATTGAATGTCAAACCATAAGGTCTTTTCAATATGGTAACAACCAAAATATAGATTGCTTCTTCCACATAGAAGCGTTTTGTCTAGCGTGTAATTTCGTACTACCCGGGCCCTTTCCGAGAACTAAGTTAAGATCCTTCACAATTCTAAATACTTGTTATCCGGTACGAGCCTTTGGAGCTTGACGTGTCTCCACCGTCCCATCGAAAGCTCTCTTGTTCTTACGGTATGGATGATCAGCACGAAGGAACCTACGGTGACCCATGAAGACCATTTTTCTACTGTTGGACAACCAACGCCCCCTAGTTTCCTCCAAGCACTAAATACAACCATTGTACCCTTTTATAGTCTGTCCTGGTAGGTTACCAAGAGTAGGCCAATCAGAGATCGTTACAAACAACATTACACATAAGGTGAAAGTCTCTCCTTTGTATTCATCCCAAACCAGCACGCCATCTTTTTATAATACAAGTAAATCTTCTACCAGGGGTTTGAGATATACATCGATATCATTACCTAGCTGATTTGGCCCACTAATCAGCAAAGGCATGAGAAATTTTTTTCGCTTGATGTACATCTAGAACGGAAGGTTGTAGATATAGAGAGTCACCGGCCAAGTGCTATGAGTACTTCTTGTGTTGCCAAAAGGATTCATCCCATCCGTATTCAATCCAAATCTTATATTTCTCACTTTGTTTCTAAACTGTTTGTATTTTGAATCGAACCTTCTCCACTGCACGCCATCAGCAAGATGTCTAAGCATTCCATCTTTTTTTTGCTTCTCAACGTGCCATCGCAGCAGCTTACTGTTTGCTTTGTTAGCGAACATCCATTTTAAACGAGAAATTATTAGAAAATACCAAGCCACCTTAATTGGTATTTTCTTCTTTTGTCTCCTAGCATCTGTAGTGTCTTTGCTCTCGCCACTATCAGTGCTCCGCTTGTACCGTGGTGCATTGCAAACGCGACACATATCTAGGTCTACGTCCTTATTACAAAACAACATGCAGTCGTTTACACATGCATGGATTTTCTCAACCTCAAGCCCTAACGAACAGACAACATGTTTAGCATAGTAAGTACTTTTAGGCAGAATATTTTTTGTTGGAAGTAAATCTTTCAAAAATATCAACAATTCGTTGAAACCCTTATCGGACTAACCGTTGCTAGCCTTCATTTGCATCAGTGTTAGCACCACATTCAACTTATTGTGCTCCTCTTTACAGTTCAGGTATATTGGTGTTTTAGAGTCAGTTACCATACGCTGAATATTTTCATGTTGTCTGTCACTAGTGAAGTCTCCCTCACCATCACGTAACATTTGATTGATGTCTTCATCATTGGCATCAAATAATGTGTCATCTCTGTCATGATCAATTGTAGTGTTGCCGCATGTGTTTTCTTCGACTATTGGCTGCTCTTCATGCACAATATCATCAAGTTCACCGTGTTCTGTCCAGCGGGTATATCCTGCTTTGAAACCTCTAAGAATCAAGTATGCACGGATTTGCTTAACGTTTATGAATTTTTTTCTCATTTTTGCAATCAATACAGGGACAACATATGTACTGATCAGCACTGTCATTATTTCTATTTCTATAAGACTGAACACTTAGTACAAAACTGTTGACACCATTAATGAACTCGGGCCCACAATCATTGTACATCCATGAGCGGTCCACCTGCATATCATTATAATTAATCTCACGTAATTAACTTGACTGCACATAAAATTGCCGATATTTTTGAAAGATCGATAGTGATAGTTTAATTACCTCATATCTTGAACCATCGTTATTTGCTGATACTTGTTCCGGCCTAGAGAATCTACCTTCGGAACATTCCATTCCTACAATATATTAATTTCTTAGTTTAGCGTTTCATTTTTTATTTTAAAAATATTTCTAAATTTTGTTTTCAATACTCTCCTAGAAAGGTTGTGAAAATAATCTACGTTTGAAATGTTGTAAAGATCAATCACGTAATCGTACCATATATTAAGCCATTAGTTTAGTGCTTCATTTTTTAATTTAAAAAATATTTTTGATTTTTGATTTTTACACTGGTATGGAAAGGTTATGAAGATTAATCACGTTGACATTGTATGAAGGTCATGTTGAATTTTAAAAATAAATTCAACACGACATCCATACATTTATTAACCACAAAGAGCAATCCATAAAGCTAAGAGCAATTTTCATAAGATTAAAATTGCATCCATACAGTCAATATATTTAATCTATTAAGAATAATTTATGGCCTCCATACATTCAACATGCATATGTACAACCACTAAATCATCATGGCCTTCATACATTCAACATGTGTACAACCATGGCCTCCATGCATTTAATTTCATGGAGAGCAATTAATATCTACAAACACTAAATCAATATAGCCTCCATTCATTCCATTCCACGCATTCAATTTCATCCATGAAGAAAAATAAATGTGTGCACGTATACATTCAACATGGCCTCCAAACATTCAATTTGATCCTTCATTCCATTCTACTTATTCAATTCCATCCATGAAGAGAAATAAGAGTAAGTATTGTGCATACGATTTAAATGGTAAGAAGAAAACGAATAGCAAAATGGCTTACCAAAATCTTATCTCCATAAATCTTTGGTCTCCGGCACTGTTCTGCACTGCACTATTCCAATCACCTCATTGTCTAGCTCGCGCTACTGTTTTATAACAGTACACATCAGTGTCGGCTCGTGGCTACAACCGGCACTGAAATATGCGCAACAGTGCCGGTTTCGTTCAAGTTTGAAAATTTTAACGGCTTCCATTTTTTTAAACCGGCAGTGATACAGCTTCAGTATCAACTTAGAGATAACCGGCACTGATATGGCGCTACTTTTAAGTGGTTCTGTAATAGTGATATCTATCTAGATCATGGTCTGGTGGATTTGGAGGCCTGTAAAAGATCCTTAACATCTTTTGGTAGCATAGACTACTTGTGGTATGTTAGCTCTGCTGTAAAGTGTTTGGTGTGGTTAAGTAGAACTAGTTCTTTTGCTACTGTGATGTAAAGTCATCCTGTTATGCTTTTGCTCTGACCTAACTCGCTGGTCATCAGCCAAGTGCTGTGTTTTTTTGATAGAGCAGGCTATGTCAATTGTTGGGGTGTAATCAGAAAGTGTATGCAAAAACTGTAAGCTGGCAACCCCAGCAACTCGTACATTGCTTTTAATACAAAGCAGGGCAGAATGGCCTCTTATAAAAAAAACCGAAAAAACCAAACCGAAATTCTGGTTTTACTAATTTTTACATTTTATTCTGTTTCTGTTTTCTAAAAACCGTAGTTATTATAAACCGAATAAACTGAATGAGATCACGACGCGCGCTAGATCTAGACGGCGTCCTCTACTCCTCTGCTCGGCGGCGGGTGGTTGGCGGCAAGGCTCACGCGCTCCCGGTCGCCCTCACGCTGGTCGTCCTGGTCGCCGTCACATGCCTCGTTCGAGTCATCATCGCGCGACATCCCGGTCACCGGCCTGAGAAGGCTAGGTATAAGAGCATCCCATGATTAGTTAATGTCTCTATCTCAATATTCACCTGAAGAATTATATCATGATCTTTTGCTCTCCAATGGTACCTTCTACATACACTGATTTGTGTAGTCTCTGGTCTCAGATAGATTGAGAAATGAATGTGTATCAAGTCTTTAAAATAAAGATAGGCAATATAAACTCACCCTTTGAAAAGAAACTGTTACCATATCATTGGTATCATTCTTATCTATACAATTCATTCAATTAAAAAATATATCATTACATTCACCATTTATCGCACCAACAAAAAAATAGCTTATCTAATCCATATAATTAAACAAGGAGTTTGGATAATTTCATCAACAAATAAATAAATGATCATATAGATAATATACTATATATGTTTGTCCCTAAATTAAACATCTGGCGGTTTGGTTAGTTTAAAGGCCCTGCTCTCTGGCCTCTCTTTCGCACGTAACATGCTCCCTCGCTTGCCCTCTCTCTCACCAGGGCGGCCGGCGATGGCGATGGCAGATAAGACCGCGACGGAGGAGGCGCAGGCGCAAGCGAGGCGGCGGGCAGACCGGCGGAGCTGGCCAAGCAGAAGGTGGCGAGCGTCCGGCGCATGCGGCAGCAGGCGCAGCGCGCAGGTGAAGCTCGGCCTCGCGCCGCTGCTGTCTTCGACTTGCGTCCGTTGTCTGATGAGCCTTGTAGCCTAGCTGCTAGCGTTACGTATACGATGCAATTGGACAAAACTAATATTTTTCATGAATTTCATGTTACACGATTAATTTGGTTAGCTTATTAGAAATCACAACCAAACGTACCATAAGGTCTTCTTTCGAGTGGGGGCAAAACTCGGCCTCTCACAGAGATGGGACGGCAATTTGGACTAAATTCCCGAGCCGTTCAGTTGGAATGGCCTGGATTTGGCCCATTCGATATAAGTCCTGTCGAGTCCGGTCGGTAGATCAGTTTATGCATTCTCTCGGAAGTGTGGGCCGTTCTGGCTGCTCACGAGGCCTCTCTCAGTCTCGTCGTGCCCGACTTGGCGACTTCTGATTCAATTTGTTGAGTTTGAGCCCATGGCCAAATCCTTGCAGTAGTACACTGCCAACAGGGTGACTACACTGTCCAGCTTTTTGTAGCGTGTTATGCAGAACCGCAGCTGCAAGTGGAGTCGAGGTGCTTCTGCTGCACCACTAACGATGTTGCTGGGGGCAAGAAAACGCAAAGGGTATCACACCAGAATTTCCCATTCCTGAAAAATGGAGTAGGATGGAAGCTCCCCTTTCCATCAAAACGGGCGGGGAAATGGACAGCACGTTTCAAAGTGAGCCTCCAGGGAATGTTCGTTGCAATGGTTGTGTTTTGGTGGGTGACTCAAAAATGTTTTGGTGGGCCTCTTCGCTCTCTTGCGTAAGCTTATTAATTATATTCTAGTATTACCTAAAATAGCTAATATGTAGCTTTTCACTATTTAAATCGGTATATATTATTTGACTACTTTTATTTATAGATTTAAAAGATTTCTATATTTCTTCATGTTCCTATTAAAATTATCAATAGTTCATATAAAGTGTTCTAGCTTGATACGGTGTGTCATTTGCACATCTAACATGATAAAATCTTTGGTGACACCTCTGCCGATAAAAACACACTATCAATTTTTAAAAGTTGTACTAAATCACACCTACTCTTCTTGTAACTATGACATAATTTATTCTTGTTTTTTAGACAATAAAGGCTCCAAATATCGATCAAAATAGTTTACGGGAGCACCATTAATTGGATTTAATTTTCCTAGAAAAAAGGTTTTAACGTCTATAAGCATGTGACCGTGGGATTGAGTCATGTTGCAAAATTTGAATATCAAAATATATATACTTACTGCTCGTCGGTTTTATATGGTAAGACTTCCTGATCTTATCTAGATTTATTTATAAATTAATGTATATGTTTTGTATATGTATCTAAATTTATTGACATCTATATAAATTTATGTATACTAGAAAGCCTTATAATATGAAATAGAGAGAAGTATGTACTAAGAAAGAACGGTGCTTGGTGCTCGGAATAATTTTACTTCATCAACAGCAGATGCCCTATGGCAACAATCTAAATCCACGTATCTCGTTCGTGGAGATTGATTCCTAGATGCCAAAACCATCATCCATGATTAACTCCCGGCAATCAAAGCATCAACGACGAATCGTAATTCAGAAATCTACATAGCACGCCAATTTGCTAGGTCAACACACCCAATTATTTCAGAGGAAGAATTAATTTCGTGCATGGAGAGAGAGAGAGCGTCGGCGGATGCAATTCGTACACATGCATGTAGGGGAACTACGCACTAACAGCTATCTCATCGCCAATGATGAATAATCTGCTGTTCGTTCGTCTCGATCGATCTCCTCTCGTTGTTTATCGAGGAAACAGGCGTCGTGCGCGCGTGGGCGCCATCTCCGGCACCCGCGCGGTACCACCAGCAGGAAGTCAGTCGTCCACCGGACGAATGACGTGAGAGGCTCGCCTTGTCGCGTGCGGCGAAGGACGCTCGCTCCAGGCTTCGGCGGTGTATGCATGCTATAGCGCTATACTATGCCGTAGCCGAGAAAAAACTAGGGAAATTAGGGTACGTTTAGTTCAGTTTTTTTAACCGGTTTTATAGTTAGAAAGTTGAAAACTAAATCAAACAGGTTTTAGAGTCAATTAGTTTTTTTAAAAGTAACAGCTTTTTTTTAAGTATAAATTAAAAGCTAGAGACCCTAACTTTCACAGCTTCTCAGTTCAACTTTAAATAAAAATTACCCACCATACCATTACAACATACCGGTTCATGTAAAATTTAAAAAGTTAAAATTTTAGTAAAATGTATCATCTTAGTGTAATTCAAAAATGTATAATTTTAGTATAAATATTATAAAATTTTATGATTACAATGATTTACATGCAAAATTACATATTAATAATGTAACCAAACATCAGAAGCTACCAAAACATAAATCCACAGCTATTAAAACCAAACAGTTTTTCAGCTTTTCCATAGCTCACAGCTCACAGTAGCTTTTTTAGAATCTACAGCTACACACCCTTAGTATAGACGCGCCTGGCGAGTAGTACAGCGACAAGGGCGATGAGGCGAGCTTTCGACCGGGATTTCGATCGGCTGTCGCGCGTGCCCGGCGACGAACGGTGTCGGGGATGTGACCCCCGGGTACCTCGTGATTGGGCTTATCAGTCCAGACTAAAGACAGGCCAAGACCAGCATTGATCGTCCGTTACGGTCCATGGAGAGGGTTCAGCACCGATAAGAAAGGTTGAGTCCTTGTCGGGTAGTCGGACTCTAGATATAGCATCAAGAGATTTATTTGTGACATAATCCTTATAATTAGGGATTTAGTACCTAAGTTTGGTAGGCAATCCTAGATCGACTCGGGATCGAGTCTTAGGTTGTTGGGCTCATCTCCTGAGTATATAAAGAAGGTGAGGCACCCCTTAGAGACATCTATCATCTAGTCATCTAACTTCATCGTATTTTTCTTACTTTCGACGTCCTTAAGCCTCCATAGCTTAATTACGTCGTCTTGTAAGCTCCACCATCATATTATACACCAAAACACTAGACATAGAGTTATTATCCTTCGGGAGACTTGAACCAGTATAAACCTTGGCTTTTGTGTTCTAGAGTCGACCATTAGGTTCGAAGGCGCTATGCTTCCCTTACACACATCTAATCACCACCTCGGGTACCCTTTGATGGACTGCTCGGTGATTCACTGATAAACGGGCGAGTAAGCGAGTTTAGCCGGAGGTCTGATGCTGTCGGTGGTAAGCATACGTGCTCTATCCACCTGCCGGTGTAAAACTAGAGGTGTGTACATGTGACTTTATAAACTAATATTTATATTAGAAAAAGAAAATATATCTATTAAATTTAAGGTATGCACAATCAGTAAAAATAATACACGCTAATTTATCTTTTATTATCTCCTGAATCCTCATTATATATGTTCCTCTATTCACGGCGACCGTCCGAGCGCCGGACGATTTAATCTAAACGGCTTGCTTAGCTAATGTGGACGTGTGTGATTAGATCACGTGACTTGCTCTCGCCGCGGACTTGTGGCCGGCGGCAATGTTTGGATCGATGCTATAGGTTCAACGCTTCTGTTGAGATACAGTTGCATCTAGTTAGGTACTTCCAATCCTCAATATCACATGGTCTCTATAGTATTAAATATTATTCTATCTAAGTAAAAATCTAATATGACAGAGAGAGTTAATGAAGAGAGAGGAAAAAAGTGAGAAATAATTTCTCGTGTAGGAAATAGTTTCTATCTCTAGTACCGAGGAGGAAGAAACCACTCTATATGCATTAAGTGAGTGTACCGGTTTTTATACGTAGGGCCCACCGGTTTGTGATTAGGTAAAGGAGAAGAAAGTAAGTGGAGACAAAAAAATCATGTATTGTGAGATAGACAGGTAGAGTTTCTACGAGGAGATTCTTATTAACATAACATGTATAGAAACTACATGATGATTTCTGGGTTAGGAATGTCCTTATACAAGTGGTGTTCTGTACAACAACGGTTAAGTTTGTACTAATGACAAGTATGATTATGTATATATGTTTTTTCTTGAAAACCTTTCCCATTACTTGTCTCTTGAAATCTATTTATAGATTTATGGTTTTAAACTGTTACTCTTGTTACAGAGCAGTTATATATAATGATATATAAATCTTTTTACAATATATGTGTTTTAGACTGTTATTTACTAGGAATAAATTTAGAGATGGATTACCTTACTAGGTATGTTCTGACAGCTATCTTCATTATATTATCGCTGTCGATGGTTTTCCCTGCACCATGTCACTGTTGAAGGGAAGCCTTCGCCACCATCATTGTCTTCCACCATCTTTAATGACCTTCGCCAATATTAATGTTAGTCGAAAGGGCATATGATCTAACTCCAATCGCAAGCATCTCACAGCGGTCGGCCGTTTTCTTTGCTCAAGAAAACCGAGAACAAAAGCCAACATGAGCAGATACTACACATGCTTGGACGATTATCCCAGATTTCGGGGGAAAGTATCAAGTGATATACCATTATACCAATGGACGGTTGCGAGTCTGAGGCCGGGGGCGGTTAATGAATTGCAGTAACGTGCTTCCCAATCGGAGATTACGGAGCACTAATCACACTCTGCTGCATGCGACAGACACCGTGACACGTACGATGGAACTGAGGAAAATGACGGACAACGCAAAGGAAAAGGAAGCTATGTGCTGCTGCTTTATACAAACAGGCACTCCTGCATACACGTGTGTCGGATCGAACACCAACTGACAACCCCTCACCCCCCACGAGGCACACGATCCTGCTCATTGTGACTACTACACATGGGCCCCATCCCAACGACCAACTAATTAACGGCCGGTTCAGTCTTTGCCATGCGGCCATTTGCCTCTGTGTGCTTTTGCTCCTCTCTTATGTTAACCAAAAGGTCCCCTGTTCCAGTAGAATAAACCAAAGCGATTTGATTAGACACTAGGCAAACATGATTCTAGCCTTGCCTGCCAAGGAAATAACTGCGTGATTAGAAAGGAAAATTTTACGGTTCTTGAGAAGATATCATAATTTTTAGTATTAATTTTGGTATCTATTGCTACCACGGTAAATCGAGTACATGTTTGTAACTATGAAATTCAGAAGTTTCCAGCTGGGTAACTTTGTTTAACAGTTCAATTCGTTTAAAATCATTCAGAAATAATTCTGACCCCTTCAAGGATGCAGAGGAAGTCGTACTAACCACTCATTTTTATGTTCATAGTTTGTCAAAGATACTGACTACTAACTACATAATGGAGCTGATGAAACAAGCTGTACTACTATTGTCGTTTTCAGTTTAACAATAGCTGCTTCAATTCAAATTCACCTGTTCTCAAAACAGCTCGAAAGCACACAACATATCGTCGGTTGCTTGATACTCACAAGTACAGCCCACATTCCGGCCATCGAATCTGATCCAAAGACAGATACAGGCCGGCGTATGCACGTATGAAGTATGGATGCATGTGGCCGTAGGGCCACCTCAACAACTAACAAATCGAAATGTCGTGGATGATTAGAGCTTTCCACGCATTATTACAGTATAGCCCATTATATTGCATCCACTGATCATTAGTTTCAGAAGTCAGAACACCATTAGTTTCTGAATATCCTGCTCTTCTAGCTGAACTGTACTGTTCATGCATGCACACACAGTTCCCCCCTCTAAACACCTCAAAAGCTCTGGTTAACCTGGGAGCACGATATGATTATGCTCTTTGCACCCCATTTGCAACGAAAAGGGGTGTGTCGCATCGACCGGTCACATGGCACAGGACGACAGGGATCAAATTATTCAGGAAGCAGCAGCAGCAGTGCAGAGCTATGCAGCAAACAGCAAGCAAGCTGAAAAAGAAAACATTCTCCTCGCTGGCGCGCGCAGGATTGAGTGATCGTTGCATTTGGGGTCACATCACCCGTGCATGACAGATAAGGTGTGGTGGTAAGGCCGGCCTGCATGCATGATCAGCAGCGGAGATAGCTAAAGATGAGAGGATGATCAGCATCTGGGAAAGGAATGGATCTGGCGATGCTCACCAATTGTTTTAAGCTGTGTGCATGCGTTTGATCAGAAAGGATTATTATTGGGCCAGAGATGTTTGCCGTTTTTTTAATCTTTTCTGCGTGTCATCCTAACCGCCGAGGGCAACTACCTCGTGAGATTTCGTTTCTTTATCATGATTTGGGCGTTGGAGAACGTGATCCCCTCCATTATCAGAGAGCTGGCCTCTGACTCATTTCATTTTTGTGCTATACTAACTGGTAGCACTAATATTATAATCACGCATGATATTGCCCGGCCTATCGCCCAAAAGAAAATCATGAGATCGGTCCTCCTCGAATTCGTTTCTCAAATCGCGTGCGGTCTACTTCTTTGTTGTTTTGTTTATTTATCTTTTCTATTTATTTTAAAAGATTTTATGGCTATATTACGGTGCAACATTTACCTTCTAAGAGTAATACTTTAAATTAATCTAGACAATTAATTTTAGTTAGGATTAAAAATAAACTAAAATTAAAAGTACTTGGTGACCAACAAATAATTAAAAAGTCTACGCAGAAAATTAAAAAGTCAGCGTAGAAAATTGGAAAGTCAGCGCAGAAAAATTAAGGTGAACTATTACCTCCTAATAGGTCACCATATTTAATCTTAGCCATTAGACCAAAACAAATAAACGGTTCATAATATTTTATGTGCCGTAAAATTTGTCTTTTAAAAATAAAGCTTATCTTCCATTCATCACATTGGTGATCTCCGTTGCCGTAAATAAAGATACTGGGAGATTCAACTCATGATACACCTGAACTATTAGCAGTGGGCTTCCTAAGTTCTAGCACTTAGTCTTTTGTAAACCTCTGCACAATTCGCAAGCACCTGTTTATTTCATATTTGAACCTGACGACCGGCCATGTTTATGTTTCTTTAAGAGCATCTTCAATATGGTTGTTATTTTTGACTTCGTATTTAGGGTAATAGTAAGACTCTCTATTTAAGTTAGATTTCTATTTTGCTATCCACTCTAATGTACTTCTCAGATATGGCTTGCTATCTATTCCTATTTAAATTCATATATATTTTATCAATATATTTTAACTACCAATGAATATATTTTTGGATTATACTTGCTATAAAATAGAGTAACAAAAGAATGAAAAGTCTTTGTAGCTTGCTAGAAGAAGAAAGTATAAAGAGGAGGATAAGAAGCCACCTAAAATAGCAAGCCAAATAAAAAGAACAATAGAGTTATTTTTTAACCATATTTACTATAAAATAGAATAGCAAGTGGGATAGATATCACAATGGAGATGCTCTAAGTTTTCTGGCATGGTGGCAATGATATGCTAGAACAAAGATCGTGACATGGTGAGGATTTGACCGTGGCACGGCTGACAATTTGGACCAAAAACATATTTTAAAAATTAAGTTTCAGGTGTGTTTGTACGTGTTTGTTTTACAAATTTTATTGGAGGGGGGTTTTAGATGTAAAAGATTTACCTCATTCCGGTGCACAGCGCGAGTAGTACTGAACGCTGTATAGTTCTGAACAAATTGGAGAAAGAAAAATGTCCTGCCAACTTCATGATGCTATGAGCAAGATTAATTAATTATGTAGTAGTAGTAGTACAAAATAGAATCAGAGAAACATGCATGGATTCAGATTTGACTGTTGAGGTTCTTTCCTCATATTCCAACGGCAACAAGGTACGTAATAGCGTTTCTTGGTTGTCCTGTACTCTGTCCTGTGAACTAAAACAACAATTCTACTAGTTCAAAACATGGCATTAGCTGCTAAATTTGATCTCACAACAACGTGCGCTTATAACAGGTACACACTCCCAGATTAAATTTATCAACATGTGTTTGATCCAGTTGTACTTCACCAATCCATTTTCGTACATGAACAGATTACATTTTCTTGAACGAATGAAGCTCGCCTGATCTTGCAGGTACACAGATGGAAGATTTACAAGAGTTCGTTCATCTTTTTCCTACACCAACTTGTCACGTTCCCAGCAATAATTAGAGTGGCTGCAGATTCCCCAAATTTCTTGCCACGTACGTCTGAATCCCTCCAAAATTCCCTATAAATACCCCTCTCGTGGCCACTCCTGCAACTCATCGAAGAACACTCGAGCTAAGCATATCTAGCTAGCTAGCTGCCCCATTGGGAGAAGAAGCAACAGCAAGTACAGCAATATCATCAATGGCGAAATCTCGCATCTTAGTACTATTTGCCGCACTGATCGTTCTCTCACTTCTTGTGAGCCCCATTGCTTGCTCCCGCAAGCTCAGGAAGCCGAAGCCGAAGCCGAGCATGCAAAGGCCGGTAGTCCGGGCCCACAACAACTACACCGGTAGCCCGTCGGTGACGGCCTCTGGCGGCTGGTCCGCTGCCGGTGCGACGTATTACGGGTCGCCTAACGGCGACGGCAGCGACGGTAAGTGCCTTCTTACAGTAGTACTTACAATATCATATTTGCACGGCATTGGTCGAGCTAGAATTGAAGTGGGATCGGTGAAACATGCAGGCGGCGCTTGCGGCTACCAGACCGCCGTCGGGCAGCGGCCGTTCTCGTCGATGATCTCCGCCGGGAGCTCGTCGCTGTTCAAGGGAGGCAAGGGCTGCGGCGCGTGCTATGAGGTCAGCATCCATGATACGCAGGCTCACAGTAGCCAGTGATCCAGTGTGTGTGTGTGTGGTCACACGGGCTAGTACTGCTGCTGCTAGTTTCGTGTAGCTCCATTAATGGCGCAAAGTGGTCGGCTGATCCTAACTAAATGCGTTCATGTGGCATCTATACGCAGGTTAAATGCACGAGCAACCCAGCGTGCTCCGGCCAGCCAGCCACCGTCGTTATCACCGACGAGAGCCCCGGTGGCTTCTACCTCGCCGAGGCGGCCCACTTCGACATGAGCGGCACCTCCATGGGCGCCATGGCAAAGCCCGGCATGGCTGACAAGCTCCGCGCCTCCGGTATCCTCAAGATTCAGTACAGGAGGTAATTAAATTTATTATCAGTGCAGAATTATGCGCAAGATAAACAAATTAATGGCAGGCTGGCAGCTGTATTAACCTTGGTGTTTCCTATAATCCATCGTAGGGTCCCATGCAAGTACAGTGGCGTGAACATCGCCTTCAGGGTTGACCAAGGCGCGAACCCGTTCTACTTCGAGGTGCTCATCGAGTTCGAGGACGGCGACGGCGACCTCAACGCTGTCGGCCTCATGGAGGCCGGCTGCGGCACCTGGACGCCCATGGTGCAGAACTGGGGCGCCCTGTGGCGGTACAACTCCTACACCGGGAAGGCACTCAAGGCGCCCTTCTCGCTCCGGCTCACCTCCGACTCCGGCAAGGTCCTCGTCGCCAACAACGTCATCCCCGCCGGCTGGAAGCCCGGAGTGACGTACCGCTCTTTGGTGAACTACTCCTAAATTAATTACAGCTATACAGGGTGTGGTAACTACGATCAATTTATAATTAGCCTTGGGTTAATTATCTCGCGGGAAATGTGCGTCCGGGTGTTGCGAGAGGCGGTGTCAGAAGAGGAGGAGACTTAAGAATCGTGTTCTTCCCTCCACGGTCTCTGCATTCCCCTAGTGATGTGTGTCGTCTATCTCTCTGTAATTTTTTCCTTCCTGTCTTCCTCTGTTGTGTTGTTGAAGAGAAGCTTGCGCTGCAACTAATGTTGCATGCCGATGTATCAAGTTTGTGTGTGCTTTTTTACCACGCAATCTTTCAGATAAATGAATTAGTATTGTCAGAATATTCGTGTATTTTTACTGAAATCCATGCACCGTCTCAGCTTCAGCTCCGTACTCACCTAACCCCTAACCCCTTTTACTGTTCTCTGAAGAATGTACAGGTTCCAAGTCTGAATCCCTGGACAAAGTTTCCAGTATGTACATTATCTCTGTCATGGAGACTACAAGAAAAACACTGAACGTGCATTGTGGTGCAAATCACCAACAACACTCTGTTTCTCTCTTTTTTCTGTAAACGTACCAAATTTTGCCCTCTTGTTATGCTGGCTTCCTGTTGACGAAGACACATGCAGTTCTCATAAAGCGCAGAGGCTCGAATGCCACAAACACTGATTGTACTCAATTATTAGTAGTAGTTTAAGACAAGAACTGGTTTTCAGTGGAATTATTAATGCATGGGCTTCAGATGTACACTTGTTTGTACTCCTCTACAGACATGAGCCTTCGGTTGTCCTCGGCTTTATGAACTGGAAACTGAGTAAAGTCGACTAGCTTGTCATGTATGCGTCTGACAAATGAACGCTATATATCCACGAGCGACGACAATGGATTTCGATTTGGAAAGTAAAAAAAATCCTGCCTATATTTGCACGAGTGTGCGGATCAATGTACTACCCAGCATCAAATGTATACAGTTTTACCACTTAATTTATATTTGATCTACTTCCACTGATTCAAATGATACAGTTTTACCACTTAATTTATATTTGATCTACTTCCACTGATTCAAATACACAGTACATATTGTACTGTTCTTATGTGAAACGTGCCGCTGCTGCCGCAGGTTGCTTGAATAACAATTAAAGATGCCATTTTCTCTGCAAAATTCAACCAGCAGACAGTCGGATTAAACGGTTTCAACTACGAGCAACAAGCATAAATCAGATTTCATGCATCACATGTCAGAATGTGACGGGAACAAATCATGCGCGCGTAGGCTATTTCTGTAATTCTGTAGCTGGTTGTTCACAGTACAACGACCTAACTAGCCAGCGGCGGTGATACGAAAGAGACCACTAGCTACAGCTCTTCTTCCCAAGAAGAACACATGCTGCAGCCTCATCAGCTGTAGATCGAGCTAGTGGTCGACGTCGAAAGACGCTACCTAGTCACTGTCAGGGTGGCCACCCTCCATGGCTCCATGTGCCAAGCACACACCAGTACGACCTGATGAATTAAACCTTCCACCACGACGCCACGAACAAAACTGAGGCCCGCCATGCCGCCCGGCCCGCCCTGAGCGCGCGCATGTTCTTCGCCCCCAATCCGTCTCCCCTAATCTCGAGCGATTAATTGAAAGCTCCGATCTTTCTCCGTCGATCGGTTGGTCTGTACATGTCACGGTGCAAGCGGCGGACGGACGGCCGGCGCCACCACCACGAACCGAATTAATCCAACCACCCGGGCGCGCGACCGAGCAGCCGGCGTGGCGGGCGGCGCATGTGGAGAGATTCTCTCCCGCTCGCTGATGCGAAGGTGAAAGCAACGGCGCACATGGTGGTCGTGCCCGCGAGATTTGTTAACTAGTATTCGGGATGGTCAAAACGCCCCAACATGTTAATTGGCAGCATCGAAGGCATCTAATCTATCCTGTCCTTCCATCCATCTACCCGACTGCTACCCCCCGAGCTTTCGTTTCGATTCACACGACGGCTAAATTTAACAGTATTGCCCTGTGAATGCATAGTTGGAAGTAAAGAATGCATACGTGTTTCTCCTTTTCTCAGCGGAGTTGACGGTGGAGAGTACTATACAGATATTATATACCGGCGTCCAGGCCCCACGGGAGGTACAGCATGTCGGAGTGATCTGTGTCCTCTTCCTGCGAAAAACTGACAAAAATATGACAGTGGATTCCAAAGTTTCCGATGCTTCCTTCCACACGCCGGAGTAATTAACTCCTTTGCGATATCCGCAGTGAGTCACGCTCGTAGTCGTCTGGGCTGGTGTCGGCGCGAGTACTGTACATACATACACGTCATGCATGGTCAGGATTACCGTGTACGAGAGAGGCCATCCTTTAAGGCACATGAAATCTCAAATAATGTATATATGTATACATATCATATACAAAAATAGATTAAACTTATTATATTAGCGATAATGTTTGAGGACGGGCGTGCAGCCTAGCAAACGTTGTCGCGCACGGAGAGAACTGAGCCTGGCCCAATAAACTTAGTGAAAAACTAAAACGTACACTGTTTCAATCGGTTACGAACAATGTTTCAATACAACTACACATATTATTTTAGCTAGTATATCGTAATGTTTCAAATAGTTTAATATTTGTTTTATTTTATTCATTAAATGTCTCACTTTTATACATTAATTATCAGTATTTCAAAAAATATGTAAATCATGTTTAAGTAGAAACACAAATTATTTTAACCGTTCACATATAATGCTTCAATCAGTTACGAATAATGTTTTACTACAACTACACATATTGTTTCATCTAGTATATCATAATATTTCAAATAGTTAAACATCTCTTTTATTTTTTTATTAAACAATGTTTCACTCTATACATTAGTAGTGTTTCTTAAAAATTATGTAATTCATGTTTCTAGAAACATATTTTGTTTTAAGTGTTTTTGTATAATGTTTCAATCAGTTCTGATAAATATTTTACATAATACATACGCAATATTTCGATCAGTAACATATCATGTTTTAGCTAGAAACATATTTTTGTTTTAAGTAATTTTATGTAATATTTCAATCCATTCTGATAAATGTTTCACGTAATATATACGTAATGTTTCAATCAGTAACACGTTATGTTTCAGTGCTGGTAGTTGAAATTTGATTGGACGGTCAGGATTTACGCGCGGTGGATCTATCTAACTGCTGAGAGGAGCATCTTATCTTTTGCTTCAGATTGGACATCCGGAGCCTAGTTCTCTCCTTATATTAGACCCATCAATCTAATTTACCTTTAATTTCTTCGATTTAGAACAAATCCTCTTGAAACTCCTCCGATCAAAGCTATATATATATGGTGCTTTGGCTATACTTTATATTGCTTTGGTTGATTTAAGATATATCAGAGTCTATTAGATTAGATTGATATTATGTATTATGGATATACTGAATAATTTTATAATTAATAAAAGACATTAATATCCTATATTATGTTCGAAGAAATGTTAAAGGACCTCTAATTTTATCTTGCATAAAGCCTTCAAAATGTTAGGAGCAACCCTACCTAGGGTACATTATTTGGTTTGAGGATAATATGGATTGGGAGATATGTTTTTAGAAATAATACGAACCATGTTTATTAGGTGTTTAGTTGAGTAGAGGTGATGATCCAATTTTTATTTGGTTGGAAATATATAACTTAATAGTATAAGCCTAAATTTATCTCACATACACACATATACACAATTAAATTATAATCATAATAAATACAATAGTATAATCCGATCACAAATGACATAAAATGGTTTAGAAGAAAAAATCATTTAAAACTTTCTAACTAAAATTAAACCTACTCGGACCAACTAGAAGAAACCATATTATCAAAACAAAAAGTTAAATGGCTCCTTCTAACCAATTTAACCGTATTCTACCATCCAATATCTATTTCCATAGTGGCCATTCTATCCTACTCTTACCCTCTCAAACCAAACACAAAAAAGCGACCAAATCATATCCAACCCCAATGTCATGAACCAAATCGCACCATTAATTTACTCACGCATCTGCCATAGCCCATAGCCCGTGTGCTTGGTCCAACGCCCGATGGTTGCAACTGTGCATACAGTAGCAGTAGTAGGGAGTGTGGTGCAGTGTGTGGCTTGGAGATGCGATGCACGCGACGGGCGGGGTGGGGGACCCGGACCGTCCGATCGATCCATCGATGATTGCATAACTGTAACAACAGTCGAGGGGGAGGGTACGTAGCTACCAAGAACGCAGCTAACTTTTGATAGGCTGGATCGATCTCGCCTTTCGGTTTTGGCTGCTGGCCCTGCCACTGCGGTGCCGCCATGTGAGGCCAGTAAACAAGCGGACAAGTGGGGGAGAGGAGATTGTGTTGCAGCGCCAGCGACGTGACGCCTTCGTTTGGTCGCGCACTGTTGTTGTTGGAGGGTTCTACGGGCAGAGACCGTTACTGCTTCTCAGATAGGCCTTCTTCTTTGATTGATGGAAATTTGGATGGTTTTTGGAGGTATTGAACTAATTCTTATGAAATTTGCAGGATTCTCCATTGGGCTAAACCTGTGAACTGGCATGGAACGACACAATAACCTTCCCGTGTCGTGTTAGGTCGAGTTTAAACAGATCATCTGTGAGCAAGCCTAAGCCGTGCCGGTCTAGACCATCCGTTTAGCTATCTATACGACGAATTGACCGAGGAGAAAAGCTAGGCAAGATGGCATGACGTGACCCTGTGAGAACTAGGAAGCCCAGAACAGTGCCACAGCGAATGGAAATAAATTCCATGGTGATAGAATTTGAAGTCCTCCCGTTGAGGACACCACCTAGATTGCTCTTCAAGATTAAATTAGTTCTCCGCATGACGCCAGTAAGGTACTAATTTATTTATTGTGTTCTTTGCCATTGAATTATTTCAATTCTTCATGACATCAATCCAGACATTCGGCCTAGCTTCCGAATTTTTTTTCCGGCGAATGTCCGGGAGGACTGACTGTTCAGCGCCACATGGGCTCAATCTTTGCGCAATCTTGTTGGGCCTTCCGAGTAAACAGGTTGTGCATGGGCAATACAGCCTAACTGCCCAACTAAGGCCTGTCTTGTAAAATGTTAGGACGGTTACCAATGGTAGCGACCCTAAAGAGAGATCATTCTAAAAAAACAAGGATCATTACCATTGACAGTGAGCCATTTGTAAATTGTAAAAAGGGCGCTCTTGACCTCGACTAACATCTAGTGGCAGGCTGTCCGACCGTTGCTGCATGCACGGCACAACATCTAATGCTCCATCGATTTTTTTAACGAAAAAATGTTGATCGGTTGTTCAAAATAGGCAGATACGGCATGTTGTCGGCCTCGAGTTGTACGACAGGCCACCTATCTTCCAGCTATATACCTGTCGGTCAGCCACTGGCATCAATAGGAGAAGTGCAAGCATTTCTAAGAGTAACGGCGTATGAAGGAGGAACGTGGCTTAGCCACGGAGGCTTGTGAGACGAAAAGGAGAGGAAATACAAAAGGCGCGTGATGCAAAGGCAATAGGCCGATCGGAAGCTCTTCCTAAGGGAAAGTATTACCGATGCACTCAGGCCTAATTAATAATGCACTCTAGAGGACAAATATGTATCTTTGTGTTTGGTACTTTTCAGTTTTCACCGTTACTTCAAGTTTAGGTGTCCTTATTTTTTACTATCATTAATTATTTACATCTGATCAACTTTTCGTTCAGCTTGTGACGACATTGTTAGCTCAATGGAGGATCAGAATGGATCACATGGTGAAACAGGAACTACAAGAACTCGTACTTCGCGGCGGTCTGTGGCCTGAGCGCGGTGGAGCTGAACTCGCTGGAGATGGACTTCCTCTTCCTGATGCGGTTCAAGCTGAACGTGAGAGATAGAGGGTTCAGAAGCTACTGCCAACGTCTGGATTGGGAGTTAGCGTGTCATTTGATAATTTACTAGTCAAAAAGTAGCTTTGTTTCTTTATCATTTTGGTTTACCATATTATTGACTTAGATAACTCTAGGCGTGATTATTACGAGATTACAAGAACAATCAAGAGAATCATCTTGCAAATTATCAATTTTTTAGGTGCCATGGAGGGGTTTCACCGAGTAGAGGCGTCTCGAGCCGGAAGCCTCCATCTGCTTGGGACAGCTCATTTCCGGGGAGGCACAGGAAAGGGAAGAGCAGCAGCACCAGCACTATACATGTACTATTCAAGCTAATGTAATAGTAGAAAGTAAATGCATTTTGGCAGTAGAAACTCGCCTTTTCAGTTGTTGGTACAACATGCGAAACAGATGGAAGCAAAATGTCAGTAAAGATTGTTCTAGTAAAAAAATATTTCCTAAAAAAGTGAAAAACGGTGCAATCGAAACAAGTACAGATTTCAACTGAACAAAGCTGACAACATGAATTCATCCTCGATCATAGACTCTGTGCAAATATGACTTGAGAGGCACAGCTCCTTCATGTACTAAGAAATTGGAATTCTTAGAGGTGTACTGTACACAACATGCTCATGGTGAATATTTTCTTCTGGATCTACATGTATGAACAATGCACAAAACATCATAGCTCATCATAGACCGGAGGAGCAGGGGAAGGAGCAAGAGGTGCAGGTGCTGGGACAACTCCATGCTGGACTTTTGCCACAACGTCTTCAGCTGATATTGAACCTGATCTGATGGCATCGGCCAGCTTCCTTTGCAGTGTCAACAGACCAATACGTCTGGAAACAACATATAGAACCGCCAAGGAGAAAATGACAAAGCCAACAGTAAGGATGATCCTGGTAAACAGAGCCAGTTAGCAATTGGTATAACCCAAAGATAGTGCTATTACAAGCAGAAACTTGTTTGGTAGATAAGAAATTAAATGCATAAAATAAGGCAATTGGTAAACCAGATGAACCTTTGTTTCCACATGAAAGATCTGCTAACAATGAGTAATGCAATATTTATGCACGTAGTCTTATTGGACTATGCCTTAGTGTCCTTCTTCAAACAAAGATAATTAAGACAGTACATCCTGGCTACACCAACAATTTCCTGGGGATGTGAAAGCAACAATGTACTTAGACTTGCAGCTGTTTGCTGGATACATGGGCTGCTCGCATTTTGCAGTAGTATCAGTTCTGATGAGAAAACTCTGGGTAGTCCTAATAAAGAATCTTACAACGTATGTGCTTTTCTGCATTTAATAGGCCAGACTGCAATGCCTGCTCCAACTCCGAGATCATGTTGGATCTGAGGTTTATATAATATAATAAAATAGTTTAAATTTTTATTTTTAGTCCAAAATAAAAACTAGACTACTTAACTAAATACTGTCAATCTATCTACAACTCCAGGTTCAGAATTTTTTAAAGCTAAGTTAGACTAACTCTAAAAAATTCTAGATCTAGAGCTATACCAAACAGGACCTAAATCCCAATATCCAGGAAATGGAAGATATCTGCAAGAAGTTGAGAGGTTCATCCAGGAGGTGGCAAAAAGGTGCCTGTTATTGATTCTTCCAAGACGGATTGTTTGTTATGATTTCATCAGGCTTTTGGAAAACATTTTCAGAAAACAAAGTTTTGATTATATGACCACATCATAAATTAATTGGTAATAATGCCATATCAGAGCTATCTGAAAGATTGATGATATTGATACCTAGTAACCTACCTATCAAGAACATCTTGCCGTTGCATTGAGGAGAGCAAACCACGTGTACGCATCAGCAAAGAGCGATGCCCTTGATATTCACCTTCAGCCTTCCGGAGAACGCTTGTTGATTCATCTGCATAAGAGTAACATTAAAGCCATCTCACAACTTGACCTTGATAGTTGATAGTTCTGAAAATGCATTAGTGTAGCATAAAAGGAATAGTTTCTGGTTTTCATGTACAAGGTCCTGCCATATTTACTTAATGATAATAAAAAATCATCCTGTAGTTAAGTACACGTGCATAATGTGAGACTATAAGGACCATACAAATAAGACCAAAATGTACAGAACTATCTACAAGCAACCTTTGCTTCGTCTTTTGTAACATGAGTAATTAAAATAAGGTGATGGAATATTGTTCAAGAGATGTTAGCAAAATGTGGAACTAATCTTTTCCACAAAAGCTCTACAAATCCAGAAAACAATAAAAACTACATGTGAACCCCTAGGAGCACGTGAAACATACCAAAAGTTGCCAACGTATTTGCACTTCTTTCCACTTCCTGTAAACGTGCATAATAATTAGATGGAAATTTAAGAACTAGTCATTAGCATATGGCACATCAGTTAAACACAGGTGTGCTAACCTGAACCATCAATTGGCGAGACCGACGGAGGCTCTCGGTAATACTTTCTGCAGCAGATGTCATCCCAGTCTTTGTCCTAAATCATTATGTAGGCAAGTGTTTACTATATGGCAAGCTCAGAAATCAAATGTTCTTTTAATTTCGACAGGATGAGACTCCTGTCCCTACAAACAATAAAGTAATACAACCATTCCCAACTAGACACTCACAGTATAAGCAAGAATTAAGATTCACAGGTGATTTTGTGCCTTTCCCACATGCTACACTAGCAAGGAATTCCCATGTAACTGAAGAGATCATCAAACACACAGTGCAACGAACTTCTCAAATATTGACAGGACACAATTGAAGGAAACCTTGAGACAACCAACTTACTGTAGATTACGCCTGCGGATGGTAGATTCTTCTCCACCCCCTAGAAGAAGCTCCCTCTAGAGAAAGAGCAATTAGAAAGCGAGCACCTTAACTTACAAATAAGCATGCAGTGTCCAGGCAATTAAGAATCGAACTAATATACTATACTCTCATCACACACCTCTTCTTGAGCAGCTTTTTTAATGTTTGAAATCGCTTGTAAGTTAGCATTCCTCAGCCTCAAACGCAACCTGCAAATAGATATCAGTTGATATGAAAACAAACTAACTAGGGAGTAGGGTGGGCTAGAGAATATCTTACTTCTGATACTGTTCCTTCCATGACCTCAAGGTTTCTTGGCCAGACTGCACTTCTTCAAAAGTGGGCAGCTGCTCTGCTAGAGGGTCAAGCCTGCACTGTAGTGAATTGAGCAATTGTTGTGCATCCTGCGCATAACCATTCAACCTAGGAAGGGAACTTGCTTCCTCTGTCCCCTTTCCCATCTTCCCACATGATTCAATTGCAGCAATGCACTCTTCAAGCTGTGTAACAGCTTGATTCCATTCCTTCTTCAGGTTCTCAACAGCTTGTGTGACCTTGTCCATCCTAATATCTGAATGGACCATTTCAGAGGGTTAATCATATTGCTACTCATAAAACACTAACTGGCTAAGGCAAGAGTTGTTACCAAAAAGAAGAAATGGGCTAGATACTAGTGGAAACATAGAAAAAAAACAAGGAAAATCTGGTTCTATACCACCAAAATATCACATCTTTAGTTATATACCACCAAAATACCTGTGCACTTTAATACCACCGAAAAAAATGCCCTGTTTCTAGGGGTGCTAATAGTTTGAAACCCAACCCAAACAAACTACAGCCCACCTCCAAAACCCAAAGCAGACCAACCCACAAGAAATTTCAATCCAAACCAATCCAACCAATTTCCATCAATGGGTTCAACCCACCCCCAGCCCATTTCCCTCTAATTGGTTCCATCCACTTCACGTCTCAGCTAAAACGATGCATGCCTGAATTCATTTAGTTTAGGATCATACCTTCTGTAATTAGTTCACCATTCGTTCGTCCCCAGACCTTAAGCACATGTTATAAACAAATTTCTTGAACTTAATTATGTTAAAATAAGGAGAAAACTATCAGTTGTACTAAATTTTCTAGAAGGTAATCCACATACCAAGATTCCACAGCATCATACTGCACACATATCTACAACCTAATACAAACCAAACGATTCTGCAAATTCCCAAACAAGAAACCCTAAGCATGGTTTTTTGGCAAGCAGGTCACCTCACTGTCACTGCAACATGTGAAGGTTTGGCATGAAAAACAATCAAGCTATCATTGTCATGCAAAAAAGAAAAACAACTAGGACCTATAGTGTCATGGGCTGAAACCATGGCAGGATAAACACCGCCGGGAGGATAGCCGAACGGCGGCGGCTACTAGGGATGAGAGTGTTGTATGCTCGCCGGCGAGACGGAAGTTCACCGGAGCGATCAACATGAGCGCGATTGCAAGAACACAGGAACACACAAGGAAGGGGAAAATTCTGTTATGATTTCATTCCTGCCCCAACCCTGGAGCGCGTCCAACAAAACCTCAACCACTCTCCGCCAGCCATCGGCCTCGTTTACACTTTCCACACGAGTTTTACGCCAACGCTTACACATAACGTATTACATCAATTCAAATGTTCCCGCCACTTCTGTTGCCATGCCACCTTCATTTGTCATCTTGGCCATCGGTTCTGTGTCGCCCGCCGATGTCACCGCTGCCACAGCCGTGACATTGCCGCCCCCTCGAGAATTATCTTCAGCCCAGATTCGTGCTTCTGGAAAGCAAGCCTGCAAAACAAAATAGTCTTCCCAGGTAGCACACTCCGACGGTAAAGATCCCCACCGAATCAAAATCTGGACATGTGCAGCATTGCCTTTCTTCACCAAGCGGCGATCCAGGATTGCTGTTGGAAGCAAATCAGCAATATCCAACTGCACTGGCGAGGGCAACTTTGCAAACATAGGAGAATTGTTTGGAACAAACTGTTTCAGCTGCGAGACATGAAAGACTGGATGGATCAGGCTGTCATCCGGAAGTTTCAGTTTGTAGGCCACCGTGCCAATACGGCCAAGGACTTCAAATGGACCGAAGTATTTGAATGATAACTTAGGATATGGACGATTCGCCACAGAAGACTGAGCATATGGTTGCAGTTTTAAGTAGACAGAATCGCCCACCTGAAATAAGCGGATTGAACGGTTCAAATCCACTTGCTGTTTCATACGATTTTGAGCCCTTGCCAATTGCTGCTTCAACATTTCTGAAAACAATGTCGGTCTTGCAATAGTTGGTCCACATCAGGAACTGAAATTGTTCCGTGCATCGGAGATGATAAAGCCGGCAGGAAAGAATAATTGGGGTCCGATCCAAATAGCACCTTATATGGCGTACACTGTAAAGCAGTATGGAAGCTGGTGTTGTACCAGAATTGAGCTAATGGCAACCATTGTATCCAACGCTTAGGAGTGACAGCTGTGGCCGAACGCAAATACATCTCCAAGCATTGGTTTACCCTTTCCGTTTGGCCATCGGACTGTGGGTGATAGGCTGTCGACATCTGCAGTGGTACTTGTAATTTGTCAAATAAACACTTCCAGAAACTGCTGGTAAAAACATTGTCACGGTCCGAGACAATTGACTTTGGTAAGCCATACAACGAGACAATTCTGTCCAGGAACAGGCGAGCCACTTGTGGAGCAGTAAATGGATGTCTAAGGGATAAAAAGTGGGTAAATTTAGAGAGACGATCAACCACAACAAGGATACAATTGAAGCCTTCTGAAACCGGCAAACCCTCAATAAAGTCCATGGACAGATCCTGCCAAGCTCCTTGTGGTATGGGTAATGGCTGTAGCAGATCAGGACTGCTGCAATTTTCATGTTTGGACTGTTGACAGACAGTACACTGCTTCACAAATTCTTGCACTGCTGTTTTCAACCCCGGCCAAGTAAACAATTTGTGCACTCGCTGATAAGTTGCCTGCATACCAGAATGTCCCCCAACAGCAGATAAATGAAAAGCAGCAATTAACTTGGTTTGAAGTGATGAATTTGCTCCTATCCAAATTTTTCCCTTATGCTTGATAAGCCCATCCACCAGTTCATATCTGTGAGCATTTGTGCCGACAACAGCTAACTCGCGCAGTAAGTTTTGAGCCTCCATATCCACAACATAAGAATTTAACACTTCTTGTACCATACGGGTTGTACACTAGAAATGGCCTGAAGCTGAAACATGTGACCCACGCGAGACAGAGCATCGGCTGCTGAATTCTCCACACCCTTCTTGTACTGAAACTTGTACTGAAGTCCGATAAGTTTCGTCATGGCTTTGCGTTGAATTTCTGAAGTGAGTACTTGCATTTCCAACTGACACAATGATTTGTGATCAGTATATATGATGAATGGTCCCCTGAGTAAGTATGAGCGCCATTGATCAACTGCCATCAAAACTACAAGAAACTCCTTGTCATAGATTGACAATTGCTGATTTTTCAAACCCAAGGCTTTACTATAGAATGCCACGGGGTGTCCCAATTGAGTTAAAACTGCTCCCACGCCTGTGTCACACACATCAGTTTCAATAGCAAATGGCCGGTCAAACATTGGTAAGACCAGAACTGGTGTATTGCGCATAGCCATCTTCACACGGTCAAAAGCAGCTTGAGCTTGCTCATCCCACTTGAACCCCTTCGACTTTTTAAGCAGCAGTGTAAGAGGTTTTGTTAGCATCCCATAATTGCGAACAAATTTTCGGTAATAGCCTGTTAAACCCAAGAATCCTCTCAAATCAGTCAGTGATTGTGGCACAGGCCAATCATGCATCACCCGAGTTTTCTCTGGGTCAGTTGCTACGCCTGCAGCTGAAATAACATGGCCGAGGTATTCCAATTGTTGCAGACCAAAAGAACATTTACTTACTTTGGCATACAGTTCATGCTTCTGCAAGATTGTCAATACCTAAGTAAGGTGCTGCACATGGTCCGACAACGAACGGCTGTATACCAATATGGCTGTATACCAATATATCATCCATGAATACCAAAACATATTTACGCATATGAGCTGTAAAAATTGAATTCATCAGGCATTGAAATGTGGCAGGAGCGTTGGTAAGGCCAAAAGGCATCACACGGAATTGGAAATGGCCATGGTGAGTACGAAATGCTGTTTTCGGCTCGTCTTCTTCACGCATACGTATCTGATGGTAGCCACTTTTCAAGTCAAGCTTGGAAAAATACTGGGAACCACCTAATTCATCGAGCAGCTCATCAATCACAGGCAGTGGAAATTTATTTTTGACTGTCACCGAATTTAACTTGCAATAGTCAATGCAAAAACGCCATGAACTATCCTTTTTCTTTACCAGCAAAACGGGAGATGCAAAAGGGCTATAACTTGGAATAACCAGCCCTGCTTCTAACATGTCAGCCACCTGCCTCTCGATCTCATCCTTCTGAGCTGGTGAATAACGATAAGGCCTGGTATTAACTGGTGTGGTGCCAGGTAAAAGAGATATGCCATGATCAAAGCTTCTGTGAGATGGCAACTGATTGGATGTTTGAAAGACCGAAGGAAATTGTTCCAACACCTGCTGAATCTCTTGAGGAATTGCTTGTGGAGTGACCTCTTCCACATTCTGCACTACTGCAACTGCCCATACTTCATTGCTATCATGGCATTTCAGTAGCTGCTGGGCAGATATAGGTTGAACTTTGTCAGGTGAATTGTGATTTGTGAATCAAACCTTGTAAGGTGACAGTTTGACCCTTCAAAGAAAATGAGATTCTTTTGTGAACCCAATCACACTCCATGGGACTGTTAGCTTCTAACCAGTCCATACCCAAAATTGCATCATAACCCCCAATTGGTAAAATTTTCATGTCATGACAAAATGTTTGACCTTGTATCCACCACTCAAATTGAGGCACAAACTGAGTGCAAGACATCAGTTCACCATTTGCTACTTTGACTGTAAGAGGAGATATGTTTTCAGTAGTCACCTGCAACTATTGCAGCAGAGTGGCATTAAGGAAACTATGAGAACTTCCAGAGTCCACTAAAAACAGCAATTGTAGGTTCTACGCCAATACTTGCAACTGAATAGTGCCAACTGCCTGAAGTCCAGCTAAAGCATTTACAGACATGTAAGCAGTGTGGTCTTCCTCCCCAGAAATACCAGCTGAAACCATATCTAATACCATATCCGACAAAATTTCAGATGTCTCCATTGTTTCTGTAGCATGAACTTGAGCTGCTTGTGGCACAGCACATTGATGTGCTGGTGAGTATTTCTCACCACATTTGAAACACAACCCATTGGCCCGTCGAAATTCTTTGAGTTGGTGTGCTTTCCAAATTTCCCCAGAACCCATTTTCGGTTTGTCAACAGTCCTGCCGACAACTCCTTGTTTGGTGCCCCACTTCTTTTTGGGTTCATTGAGTTCTGTTAGACCTTCTTTAGCTAAGGCCAAATGGTAAGCATGACTCATTGATCTCGGAACTTGAGGCTGCACATGTATCTGAATATCCTCCTTAAGTCCCAGCACAAATTGTCCAACTAACCACAATTCACAAGCAGCAGCTGGATCATATAACCGGATCTGGTACAGCAAACTATCAAATTGACTCTTGTATTCATCCACCGTGCCCAATTGTCTCAATTTCAGTAGTTCATTCATCTTAATGTGCTCAATATCAACTTCAAATTCTTTCAGTACAGCAGTGCTAAAATCATACCAAGTATGCCTTCCCACAACTTGTTTCCAAGCTTTGTACCAATGTGCAGCCTTGCCAATTATGTTCAAAGAGGCTGCAGATACCTTGTAGTTATCTGGAACTTGATACAAGTCAAAATACGTCAAGCAATTGTCAATCCACACACGGGCATCGGTTCCATCGAATTTGGGTAACTCCATCTTAGGCGGCACCCACCTTCTCTGATGGTGCTCGGGTGGCCCTCGATCTCTCTCCAAACCATCCGCAAACATGGGAACAGAAGGGGGATTGTCAGCAGAGTTCATACCTGACATCTCACCCGCTTGATTACCCTCAGTAGACGTCTTCATCGCTCTTGCCACCCCCACTTGTTCCCGTTGCACTTGATTCACAACAATCTGCATCTGGTCCATTCGTTCTCGCTGCAACTCCAGTTTGAAGTCGATTTGCACCAACTTCTCTTGGATCAAATCGATCCCCTCCACTTTTGCAGCCAAGCCAGACATGGCATCCACCTTTCCTGCGAGCGCCGCCACCGCTTCCAGCACTCGTTCCTCCATTTCCCCCATGGCCGACAAAATTTGTCTCACCTGCAATGACTGGCGCGCTAGATTGGGTTGCTCGCTGCCCGAATCAGTCGAACCCCGAGAGGATTTATGGTCGATCAAGCCGAAGCGATCCCCACCTCACTACGGGAATTTTACCGACTGATCAAGGAGTTCTTGCAAGCACTCTCAAACCGCGACCGGCTCTGATACCAGATGTTGTATGCTCGCCGGCGAGACGGAAGTTCACCGGAGAGATCAACACGAGTGCGATCGCAAGAACACAGGAACACACAAGGGGAAAATTCTGTTATGATTTCATTCCTGCCCCAACCCTGGAGCGCGTCCGACAAAACCTCAACCACTCCCCGCCAGCCATCGGCCTCGTTTACGCTTTCCACACGAGTTTTACGCCAACGCTTACACATAACGTATTACATCAATTCAAATGTTCCCGCCACTTCCGTTGCCATACCACCTTCATTTGTCATCTTGGCCGTCGGTTCTGTGTCGCTCGCCGATGTCACCGCTGCCACAGCCGTGACAGAGAGGTAGACTTAGGTTGAGGAGAGGAACATTGGAGAGAGATTAGACTAATTATTTCTTACTTCTCGATTGAGTACATGAGATCCCTTTATATATAGGGAGGACTAACTTGACATAAGGAAGTAATCCCTGCTATCATAGAAACCAATCTAATCTCTATATCTAATTTCTAACTAAAACCAATATCTTCCTATCTAATCTCTACGAACATATATCACAATACAAACACACTGAAGACTACCAATATACCTACTGCTCAAATTAAAACAACCACTGTTGAATACAGAATACTTGTAAAGAACTGTTCCTCAAAACATTTTCCCTTTATATTTCCCAACAAAGAGAAAATTTTCTTTTCCAGATGAATGTACAAATATATCTTTTATAGATGAGCTTAATCATTGGAGTACTGCTTAACATCTGATCAGTCAATCCAGTTAGCCATAGGAAAATGCAGGCTTACTGCATTATATAGCAGAGAATTGGCACCCAAAATCCAACCATATGCACACCACTGCCGGATATGGCTAGCTTGCACACATATTTGTTTACCTCTTGCA
>KE371691.1:637148-652045 GCA_000418225.1 Zizania latifolia | reverse complement strand
TGTTTATTAGTACCGGTTTTACCCATCCTTGACTTTCTCTCCGTTTTTTTACCGTGGCAGGGGGACTTTTAGTACCGGCTCCAATTTGAATCGGTACTAAAGGGGTGGATAAAAGCAGAGCCGATCCTGAGATTTGGGGGGCCCGGGGTGAACTAAACTTTAGAGGCCCTACTAATATACAGTTAAAATACATCTAAAATAGTATTGATATAGAATAATATGTGTATATTAAATTATCTCAAAAATTATATCCATGTCGATGCCAACATTATCTTCGGTAGGGTTCTTCCACAGAACTATCACCAATGTATTTGGATCTCGTAAAGTGCTTGTATTACTTTTAAAAAAATTATCAATAAACTATCTTTGTGATTGTATCAACTCATCTACTTATTTTCTCCTCTTTCTTTTCTCATTGCCTGAAACATACTTTTTTGATGACATGATTCTGTTAAAATATAAAAAAAATAAGTATCACGCTGATCAAACATTCAAATACATAAACACTACCTTATTCTGAAATCTTATCTAATCAAGTAGTCACTAATCACTGCTTTAATAGTTAAATGCTTAACTTAATCTAATTAGGCCTAAGAATCTGAGACCTGCAGTGCTGCACGCAGCACGCTACAGCAGTAGTGCGCACCTTGCAGTTGCAGAACAGCGCTACAACGATTTGCGTGATTGCCGATGGGGATTTGCCGTTGCTTGCCTGCGTTCCGTAATTTCTGTGCTCGTCTGGACTTCTATACGGAGATATATATATACGGTTATACCTTGCTACATATTTAGGACTACATATACATGGGGCCCACCGAAATGTGGGGCTCGGGGCGGTGGCACCGCTGCCCAACCCACAAGGCCAGCCCTCGATAAAAGCTCACTTCTATAGTAGCGTCCGATTCGCTATTAGGTTTATAATTTCTACGTAGTTTAAAAAAGTGCCTAGTTACACGGTTCGTTCTGGATCGTGATGATGATGATGAGCAGCTTATTATTCTTTTTTTATATGCATTGTCTCGCAATAAAAAAATCACTGGATGCAAATGCTAGTTCCACCGACACCGTATCGTATTTATTGTGGCTTATTTCTTAGAAAAAATGTCACAGAGTGGAGTGATAGTAACTTTGCAACCTGGAGATATTTAACCTCATGAGATGTCCTTGGACCTGATGCTGCTTTTGCTCTGTTTTTTTCAGTTGATTAAACTGCATTGCAAAAGTAATTATTGTTCTGTCCTAAATAACAGAAAAAATATAAGTAGTTAGATAAAAAGAACATTCATCTGGGAGGAAATATAGACGGATTTAATCTTGGACTAACAAAATTTTGGCAGCTGCGCTAATAATAACCGCTTCACAACACAGCATAACAAGTACCAATTGGCCCATAGCCGCACACTATTTATCAGGTGTCACAGTAGTTTTCTTTGTTTTCATACTTTTATTAATTATTCATAATGTCTATTTTACCCATTAGATTACGCTACCTTTATCCATCTATTATAGCATGTCTAGAAGAGTATTATTTGTCCCTTATGGACTCTATTGTCCAAAATTCTCTATGTATATCTTATTATTAGTTCAGGTGATGAGAGTTAATCACATGAAATGTTATTCCTCTGATTTCTACAGTGTACCTAAACTTGAAAGTTAAAACTCATGGCTTCTTAAATATCACGCCTTATGAAAATTAATTTCTGTTTTGCAGATTCATCACTTAGTACCGTTGATGCTGTTTCCCCTAAGATATCTGAACGACAGTCGAGTGAAGGTGGCGTCAGTGGTGATAAGTTCACCTTAACAGCTCAGTTACGGAAATCAGAACCTGGTGACCTAGCATCTGAAATTCAACCATCTGCCAGTGCCTGTCAGGAAATTTATAAAGACAAATCCAGTAATGATGGTGACCTACTTGGAGAACTCAAAACAAAAGGCATATTTCCTGAAATTCAGCCTGTAAATGAAACTCCCTTGCAAAGGCATGGTGAGGAAACCCTCAGCAAGAAGATCAATCATGATAGAACAGCAACTGTGCCTAGGAGCGAGATGGAAATGATACCCAGGTCTGTTCCTCCAAACCAGTCTAACCTAGCAGACAATGCAGCTTGGTCTGCTGAAACTCTGAAGGAACACCTGAATTTCTCGCCGAACGAGATCGAGACTACACAGGCCATATCAGCTGCAGAGTATAACCGATTTTTAGCTTCCGTCGTCATTTCGTTTCTGGTGGTTCTGTCAAACTGTGGCCTGGACATTGGTGGAGCTTTCACCAGAGTATTAGTTGGTACTCGGCCACTTCTGTTTCTTATAATAACGAGCATAACCATTGTGTTCACTTTGTTGATGGAGAACAAAGACCCCAACGCTAGGGGAAGGCCGGCTGGCAGCAACCTTGGTTCTGCTGATAGCATTGAGCAAATGCTAGAGATCGGGCTGTTGCTACAGAAGGCCCTGGCCCCTGGGCGCTCTCCTGATGGACTGCAGCGTCTTTGCCGTCATCATGATCTGTTTTCTTTAATATTCGAAGGGGTACTTTCGATGGAGTTTTGCAGATATGCTTCTCTACTCTGTAAGTGTTCACAACTGCTCTAACTGTGGTTTCATCTTGTAACATCTTTTTATTTGGCATAAATTTGTGATTTATTTACTGTTCTCAGCACATACAGAGCTGAATTTAACCGGGTCCAAAAACAAATGGGTGCAGGGTGAGGTGTTCTCAGCCCACACAATGTCATTTGCTGCAAGGAGAGAACACACTTAATTTAAACGTACCATGTTCAAGTACAATTGTAATGACTCATTTCAAATCCTTCTGCCCCATGCATCATGATTCATGATGCATAAACATGCACGTGCTTTTACACAAATAACAGTTGCTTGTTAATTCTATTACCTCCACTCTTAAATAGATGATGTGTAGAATGCTTGTAGTAAATTTTAAACCATTAATAGATTGAAAAATATTAGAATTTGACATGTGGAAATGCTATTGGTAGATTTGCTATAAGAAATGCTTTCATATAATATATTTCAATTATTTTTATAAACATGGAGCTAGAAAAATTAACACACGAGACAGTTTGGAGAAAACCCTTTTACATACATTGATTTGGGGCAAAATGTCCAAGTTACATTTATACCACAGAGGGGATGAAAATATGCACTAGAACCCCTTATACACTGGAAAAATACAGAATAGACATATACTCTAACACATGTGCAGTGGTAAATATGTCGAAATACATCATCAAATATATGTACTTTATCCGTTTCAGAATATAAGTTATTCTGACCTTGCTTAAATTTATCTATAAATTAATGTATATGTTTTATATATATGTCTAGATTTATTGATCTATCTATGAATCTAGGTAAGGCTAGGATAACTTACGTTTAAAATAGAAGTAATATTTTTTGTTAAACCATTAACGATTAGCCATCCAGGGACGAGAAGAAGTGCAGCAGCTTGGAGGACAGGTCCGGGAACACGCGTGTCGGACGGTATTCTCGGTTGAGGCAGGCGACGGTGGCCGTCGCTTCCAAAACGAGCTGCCATGGACGCATGAAAATTGAAGAGATCGTGAGGGATGGCGTGCGTGTTTTTCCTTTTCTTGTTGGTTGCTGATATATCTAATGTCTGGTTTTGATTGTATCGATCGGTGTAACTAATGCACTGAAAATATTAGGCACGTGTATTGTAATACACCAAAGAACAACATGATGCTGGTTTCTATTTTCGCTAAGAAAGCGTGCAGCTTTGGCTTTGGCATGTGCATATGCATATGCATACCTTGCGATCCGGCAGCATCTCGATGAAATGCTCAACGTATATCCGTGCACCCCTGATTTGTGCAATTCTCACCTTGACAACAAACTTGTCGCCGCGCTGGGAATAACGCAACGAAAAGTGTGGCAATTAAACATTGAGGTCAATTAGAGCATCTACAGTATTGAATCTATAGCTGTGTTATACGATGGGAGGGTGGTGCTAAGCAAGCAAAGAGAAGACACATGTCCTATAAATGGGTACTAGTCCTCTAAATGAAATAATACTATTTTACACTTTTAGTACTAGTTCTATATAATAAGACGATGATACTAAACAAGTAAATAATTTTTTTATATTGGTAAAGATTCTAGCTTAAAGGTGCTATATACTACTACAGTATTTTTACTAAGAAATTTTTTTGCCATATATTCATATAGTACTGATGTAAGTACAGTCTACACGTGGATGCTCTTAGTTTAGCCCTTAGTTAACAAAAAGTATTAATATTTTCCAATCGTGATACATGTACCTTGAGAGGAGTGAAGTACTTGAGGTTGAGCTCCGAGAGTGCCATCGCGTTGCCGGTGCACGCTATCGAGCTTGTGCTGACGCCAAGGCTCGTAGCCAGCTCCTCTCGTGCTGCAAACAGTCAAACACGTACATGATTAATTAATAGTGATCGTTAATTCGTGAACATGTGTACGTTCTACGTTGATATGGGTGCAATTAAACACTGATTAACCTTGCTCGATGTAACGAGCGTAGACGACGTTGTTGACAACGCCATACTTGTCCAGCTCGCAGTCGCGGACGCTCATCTCCAACTCGTAGAACTTGTCCACCCTAAATTGCATCAAAATACAAGTTAAATAGAAAGAGCATCAGATTGATTGAAGGGGATCATATCTCGACTTCATTACGCCAACTCACCAAACTATTTTTACTTTTAGTTTAAGAGGTTGTAATTAAGACCCGGTGGAGCAAAAAGCTCAACAGCAAGGAGGAAATTACGATATTTAGTTTGGCCGAACCTTAGTTTGGCGTCCTGGTTGGTGTTGGTCTTGGTCGAGATGGCTTCATGGGAACGGGAGTTGGGGGCAGCGTGTACTAGAGCCCCTGAATTGCGTGGATGCGAGTGGCCGAGGTGCACGGCGAGGCAGCTAGAGCGAGACCAAGCTGAAGCTGATCTAGCCCCAGCACGGGCCAGGGGATGTGGTGGGTGTCTGGTGTTTGGAGCGAGATTAACACTTGGTTGCTGCATGGCGGATGGGGAGGTTTGCCCATCTCCGCCATTTACACGTCTGTTATATAGAGCAAAACATTCCGTTCTTGCATGTGAAACATACATCTGAACAAACCAGAGGGAGCTCAGTTTTCACCTGTTCCGTTCTTGCATCTGAAACATGCATCTGAACAAGCCAGAGGGAGCTCAGTTTTGGGTGAAAGCTTGCGATTTTCCCAGCTCGATCCGAAGTGAAACTACGGATCTCTTTCGAGTAGGCGATCGGCCATCAGCTCATCCGCACCCTTGTCAGTTGTCGACATCAACGTAGTTAACAGATACAATCTATCATCGATGGGGCCAAACATCTTGAGGTCATTTGAAAAGAATGCAAAACAAGGATAATAAAATAACGTGACATGGTGGGCGGCTGGGCGTGAAATACGTTCTGTTGACTTTCGTTGCATCGTGCATTCGTGCTTACATCTTTTGGTAGTTCGGATATGCCCTCTTTGTTTTGAGACTTTTACCAAGATAGTCCGATATACCTTGTGCAAGCAGGATGGCACATGTCGCACAAGGCAAACAGATTTATTTTTCTTCCATCTCACAGTACACCAATTGAAACGAATGTATCTTTGGCTAACGAATCAGAAAACAGAGTTCATATACATCTGTGAGGATTTACAATTGATCCATAGGAAAACAACTTTAGGGGAAGGGTAGAGTGAGGTAACTACTTCATAAAATTTTGCGTTCAAGATGGAATGCTTGGCTCATCACATTACACAGCAATTTGGTGCTGATTCAAGCATTTCTGGAGACCTGTGTTACATAGAAACCCAAATTAGTCAAGACCTTCGATATTAAATCAAATGCTTATATCGTATACCTTAAGGTAATATGAAAGAAAAATAATATGACTTTAGATAACTAACTTCCTACAAACATACAATGCCCCTCTAGGAACATAATGCGTCACGTTGCAGATAGCTTTTTAATCTACAAGAGTCCCTCTCTTCTAAAGAATAGGTGAAGATTCATGCTCAACTACAATTATATGAACATGCCGTTTTGGATCCATAATCAGGTGATTATACCATGTAGGAGTACTACAGAATTAATTCATTATACATAAATAACACCTGAATTAAATTAAAGTAGAAAAATAATATATGGAGAAGGGTAAAGGTCAATGCTGCTAGAAGCCAAGTGCATTTAAATTCGTATTAGCAACACAATGTGTGCAGTGCAACAAAAACTTTTCGAATTAGCAAGATCTGCATAATTCATGTTAATGTATACATTACAATTTTAATATGAAAGAAGCAAATCTTAATAAAAGCCAAAAAACTCATCAGTCATGACTCTGCCTAGAAGTACAACACTTGAAGTCTTGAACTGCACGCACAATTTTTTAGAAAAGTTTGCCATGATCTTCAATACTAAAGTTCAGCTATTAGACATCATTAAATACTACAATGTGTTAGCTAGAGCTTAAAAATCATGATCCGGTAGTATTAATTGTACATAACAAAATCAACATGTCAGGTTGTCAGCAAAGCATTTTTGATCAGGATTCAGGAAAGGCATGCTAGACCAAATATTTTGAAACAATTTAGCATCCCACATGTCTACAGGGTATAAACCTTTTTATAACAGTTGACTGTGCAAGTAGAAAACATTAATGACTAACAGCAGTCTAATCACTTAAATAAAGAAAAGCTTGTTAAGACTCACAGTTGTCCCAACTTGCTCAGATCCAGATCTGGAGCAATTTCTTGAACAAGATCACTGGGGGGTTGACCACATTCTTGCATGTTTTGCATGATCTCAAAAATCTTAGTCATGTTTTCAGGCTCATTTTCATAGACATTGTTAAGCTTCATCATGAGTTCAAGCTGGTTCTGGTAACGCTTGTATTCTTCCTTGCTTATTTTGCTCTTATTATCCTCCAGCCACTTTGGGTATTTTTCCACAATGTCCTTCATAGGTTCATAAAGAATCTCCTTGGATAGAAGTTGCTGCATCATTGTTTCAACAATAGACTCCATATCCTGGGGAAGATAAAAGCATCTGGTTTATAAGCGTATAAAAGCAACATGAATTAAGTAAGTTCTAACATCAAATGTAGACATGACAGCTTCTTGTAATACGAAACATCAAAAGAAGTGGCATATCCCATGATTCACTGATCTCATATGGAATAATAGAACTTAGGAGTATCTTTGTAAAAATAACCAGTATCATGTATGATTTTCACCTAAATGAAATAAACAACAGCCTGACAAATAATTTGCCATTGAGACTGGTTCCATAATTTTCTAGCAAAGCTATAACCAGGAGGCTGGGAGTGCTTTTGCACCCCATGACTGGAAAAGAACAACAGCTAGGAACTTACAAGCATATACTCTTGTAAATTCTGCTGTCTGGAAAACTTCTTAGTGATAACCAGTCAATCATGCAGAACAGTTAACAGTTTCATTGCACAATTGAAGACATGGAATGTAGGATTGGGGCAAATTTACAGAACCATATGGTATGTTAGACTAATGAGTACACAATCCAACGTCAAAATGATCCTAATATTTTTTTCAACCAAATAATTTCAATTGTCTGCTTTGGTTCATCAGTATTGTTTACATATCACTACTGTCCAGAAGAAAATCCCTTCCCTTCCACAGGCGACTTACCATACTTTCTCAACCAAACAAGCAAAGTATCATATAAGAAATCAAACCCAACTCTATACGCTAGTGCAACATGAACATCTCAGCTCAGTTCAATTCGAAAATCGATTTCAGCATGCGAGATTTGTGTTTACCAGCATAATTTAAGCATCCTACGCTCGATCATTGTCTAAATTCCCAGTTCAATCGACCAGATGATATTTCTAAAACATACCTGAGCGCCAGCAAACTCCTCGAACTGCTTCACGAACTCCTCCATCATCGCGTCGTCATCGAGCCCTGCCATAGCCCCGGTGGCCGTCTCGAGCCCCCGCACCGCCTCCCGCGTCTCGCGCGTCAGCTTCTCGAGCGCCTCCGACGCGTACGCGGCCCTCGGCGGCGCCGCAGGGGGCTGCTTCGCCGTACGCCGCCTCGGCGCATTGGGGTCCGGCAGCCCCAGCCCCAGCCCCAGCCCCAGCCCCTTCACCGGCCTCGCGTCCCCAGACGCTGACGACGACGCCGAGGCCTCGCCACTGCTGCACACACACACAGAGACAGAGACAGATGGCGTCACTGCATCACGGATTCGACCGATCCATCGAAATTCTAGTGAGAGTCTGTGGACCTGAGGCGGACCTTTTGGGGACGGCGGAGAGGTCGAGGCTGGTGAAGTCGTCGAGGGCGCTGTCGAGGAGCTGGTCGAGGAGGTCGTCGCCGGCGGTCGCGGCGCTGGGGTTGGAGGAGGCCATCGATTTTGGGCTGCGAGCTTGCGATCCGAGCTGGAAGCCGCGGCGGCGGGAGGGGTCGGCTTTGTGGTTGGCTGGAATTCGGGTGCGTCTGCCGTCTGGTTTCGAGGTGGGGGAAGGAAAAGCCGAAAAGGGGAAGGCGGGCGAGATAAACAATTACTACATCCGTGTAAAAAAATAATTTTTGCATTTAAAACTTGTCTAAAAAATATTTACTTGTAATCCTCCAATTTCATTAAAAAAGACTTGATTTCTATCTTTTTATATTCACAAATAAAGAAGTTTATTTTTTAATTCTATTTAATTTTTTATTTTTCACTAGTAAAGTACTATATGTGTTTGTGTTTTACTATGTAAATCGTTTTACTTTTTTTAAAAGTCAAACTTATTTAAATTTAAGTAAGTTTAAGTAAAAATCTTCATAGTGTAGAGGGATTAATTTTTAACTAGTTCTGTACTGTTAATATATAGACGTAATTAATAGATTCGGCCTAACCAAGTGATACAACTCAATTAATTTGTCTATAGATTATAGCCAACAGAACTAATAAGTAACAAATAAATTATTTAAATTTATTTCTTCGTACTAATATGTTTAAGAATTGATTTTTGTACGACATGGGGGAGCAGCCGATCCCTTCTCTGCTTCGCAAGGCTAATGTTGTTCTTTGATATTTGTGACAAGTTTGCAATTGAACTATGTTTACAAGACCGACTGTCTGATCTGAACTCTCCAAATCAAATTCAATTCCCGCAGTTTTGAGTTTCTCTTGTTAAAAAACAATCATGCAAGTTCCATTGTACAGCGAGGGAAAAATCGTCAAGAAAAACAAGCGTTTCAATTTCATTTATCAGCATGGAAATTGACAACAGGGCCTTCTTGCTTACAAATTACAGTGGCAAGAGACCGGAACAATCACGACTAATCAAATTTCTCTCTTTTTTGAGAGGGCTAATCAAATTTCTCTCTTTTTTGAGAGTGCTAATCAAATTTCTCGGTGGCAGAGAACATGAACAATACAAGAACATCGATCAATAAGAACGAATTTGAACTACATCTATCTACAATGTCCAACGCTTCAAAATTGGCGCCTCGGAAGCTACTGTAATTTCTCCCGAAGTATTAGCAAAAGCAAAAGGCCGGGACTGTCAATTTTTGTGTCTTTTTTCACATCGAGTGCTTCTTCCATCTTACCAAGAAATTGAGGAACTCCATCACCTGGCATCATGACAAGAAAAAATATTAGTGATGAACACGTCGAGTGAAATCAATGCAACCATGGAAGAACAATAATCTGACCGAGAGCTTACTTCAGATGGGTCTCTCAGCGAGTAGAATGCTTGAGTTTCCTTGGGCACCTGTGAAACTAGTATTCCGTAACCGCATTTTCGTTGTCGAAGTACCTGGTTAAACCAAACGAGACAAGATTACTCAGTTTACAACGACTCCAAGATGCGACTGAGATGCAAAACAACACGAGTTTTTTTTTCAGAAAAATGTGTTTTTTTATAAGATGATTACATCTCCGGTCTCTGTATCTATGATGCACACAGCCATAGAGCTTGAGTTTACAAATAAAAAATCTCGACAGGTGTTTCAGAAAATGTATGAACCTTGAAAGCGTCTTCGTCTGATCGGTCGTCTCCAATGTAGACGGGGAACACATTTTCGGTGTCGTCTAGCCCGAGTGACTGAAGCAGAAACTCGACAGCTTTTCCCTTGTCCCAATCGATCACCGGACGAACCTCCAAAACCTGCAGAATTTTTTTCCAAAATATTCAGCACAGAATCGATTTGCAGATTACCAGGAAACGGGTAATCTTCGGTGCCTAGATAAACAAAAAGAGTAGTTAATTGTTCTTACCATTCGTCCATTGGTTACTTTGAGGCGAGGAAAAGCCTCCAACACTTCGTTTACGAGCCGTGCAACCAGTTCCCAGTCCTGCAGGCAAGAAGCAACATTGTCAGATGAATTTGCAGGCGCTTGGAAATTAGGACAGGAGAAGGTAGAACAAGAGGTAGAAGCCCAGTTTTTTACCTTCTCTGCAACGTTGCGGTAATGTACAGAAACACAGAACTTGTTGTTCTCAACAGTTGCACCTTCGATTCCACTGACGACATGCAAGAGGGACTTCGTAACCTGCTAAAAAAATGTTGGTTAGTACAGCAGAGCAAACCTTTTTGCACACCCAACAGGACCAGCTACTGAAAATTACATGAACCAGACAATTTTTTAACTGTGTAGTTCAAAGAGAAATGCACCTCATCGATCATAGGAAGAAACTCGCGTGCAGGTTGGAAGAGATTAGATTGCTTGCACTGTAGTTAGAATTCAGTAGTCGTCAGTATTTTGCATTAGAAAATATTGTAAGAATGGGAAAGAGAGAGAGAGAGATTGGAAAGGCAGAATTATTCATTCCGTTTGTAAAAACCATGAGCAAAAAATCCTCACCTTTTCAGCATTGTGCTCATAGTTTGCTGAAGATGCCATTATGTCCATACCATGACTTCCAGCATAGTAGAGCTCCTTCAGTTTTACAAATTCAAACACCTGAATACAATGAAGAAGCCACAGCTCAGATTAACATATACTTGCATATGACATCACTGGGCTTATAATACCAGTACAGCAATACACGCAAGCATATCCTGGTTACCTTGTTGCGAGATCTTCCACTGACAATTGCAGTGGGGAAGTACTTCGCAACATTTCTGACAGCAGCTCTCATCTGAGGAAAAGTTTTTAATCACCTTCAATAAGCAGCTCTTCACTAACCAAGAAATGCTACTGATTGGGCAGGTTATGTTCAGACTTACCACAGGAGACATGACTGCTTTGTCAGGATCGTCCACGATAGGCGACAGCGTACCATCATAGTCTAGAAACACAGCAATCTTCTTGCCTTGTGCACTGGCTACAATTTGCTTGAAGGAAGACAAAGCAGAAGGGCATTTTGCCTGCAACATAAGTCACCACACATGTCAATCCTGTTCAAAAGAGGCTTGCCAACCGAAACACGACCATGTAAGCATGTAACTTACCATCCAGGCGCTGTAAGCAGGGTCTTCGTCAGACGAACTGTCCTGGCCAAATGCCGCATTCAGCCTCCTGCGCGGCGACGAGGATTTCATGGCGTCCAACAGCCCATTGACAAGGACTTCCTCGATCTTGAGCCTGCTGACACTCACGTTCATGGCGGCAGAGCCGGAGTAGCCACCGGGCATGACTGAGAACTGCATCAGATTTGAAGGCAGGCCGCCCAACAACGGCTGGCTTATCGCCACCGGATCTGTGATGACAGGCGAGCTGTTGCTCAAATCCATTGGGAGTTCGGGATGATGGCTCGAGAAAGAACTGTGATCGCGTAAGGGCAAGTGCACTATACTACTGACGAATTCAGCCTACTGTCTTGTCGATGAAAAACCACTTCTTCAGTGTCTTGTCCCTGCAGTTGTGGAGGCAGTTCATCAACAGAGAAATACCTGAGAACTGGTCAGAGATGGTAAGACCGTATCAGAAAAGGTGGCCTTGTTCCAACTTCCACGAAGAAAAAATGAAGACAGTTTAGGATGTGATGTACCTTCTCATGTTCAGAACGAGGACACATCTATATCAGAAAAGTAGATTGCTTCATCGGACAAGCCATAAAACTCCAGCTCCGTTGCACTCCAATGTTCACAAAGTTTTACTGCAAGAACCAAGAGAGAAAATGTTTTCGTTTACTCATAGAAGTAAAAGGACAGCAATGTCATCCTCAAGTGTCAGAGCGTATTAAATATGCGTCCTTGTCGTTCATGAGCAAAGGAACAGATCAACATCAACAAAAGGGAAAATGTCAGAGAAAACAATGCCGATGGCTAAGTTTGACCTTGACTGTGATTTGCAGTAAAATGTCACTCTGAACGAATAAAAAAGAATAAAATATCTGCCGATGGAAACGAGTTATAATTAACACAGTTAGGCACACTGTCTTGACATCTACTACATGATATGCTGGACTAATCACTGAGGCCATGTGTGCTTGGGCCCATGGGTTAATGCCTTAATGAGTGTTTCTGAACTTAAGAAATGGTAGGTAAACCTAACACGTCTAAATTCAGAACGCAATTAACCATGGGCACCTACCTTAAAACAGCAATTACATCGCTGTAATCCATGATGGAAGCACAAGAACGTCAGCTTATACATTCTAGCAAGCCATGATGGAAGTACATAACGTAAGGTTACAGATTTGTATTGTGGAAAACTCAATTTGGAAATCTTAGACAGAGTTTAAGAATTATTCT
This sequence comes from Zizania latifolia, assembly GCA_000418225.1. Taxonomy (NCBI): domain Eukaryota; kingdom Viridiplantae; phylum Streptophyta; class Magnoliopsida; order Poales; family Poaceae; genus Zizania; species Zizania latifolia. The sequence goes on along the minus strand of KE371691.1, from coordinate 639,348 downwards.
GCCGATTGAGACTTTTTCAAAGACAAAAGTTTTAGTGGAAAATGACCAGGTCATAAATCAAGAAAACTAGGAAAATGCCGATGGATATGCTGAACACAGAACACTAACAGGCGAGGCCTGGCGGGGAGAAATGAGAAAAATTCAAGAGAGGATGCATAAATAAGTGGATCCGGTAGCAGTTCTAGGCTTCTAGCCGTAGCAAATTGTAACCGTGATACAATTCTCAAACAATTTTCAGGACGAGTGCATTTTGTGCCATTGTTCGCACAGTTCTTGAGGACCTATATGAGCTCCAACAATCAACGCATCCCCAGCGCACAAAAGTATCTATTTTTTCTTACTGAGAGAAACCAAAGTTCAGTTTTGGAACTTCTTGCCTAGATTTCTTCAGGAACAGAGACATGGAAATTAAAAACCTCCAATAAGTTCAAAGAACAAATGTTGGACCAATTGAGCATTGCATGTAGAAGGAAGTAACCAGGTGAACTAAAAGAATAATTATGAGAAGAAGATGCACACCTTAATGAAAGACTTGAAACTGAATGGGATGTGTTGGATAATGCACAGATTAAAGAGGAGAGCATAGGTGAGGAGGAGGAGAATGGCTTTGAGGCCAGGGCTATATATAGAGAAGGGAGGAAGAAAAAGGTCGGAAGAAATCTCGGAGAATTCAATGGCGCCTACCAGCTTTGTTACGGGATATTTGTTAGGTACCCTCACTATAGTCCACACGATTTTGCATACAGTTGACGCCGAACCCTAATCATGCATCCAAACTCTTGACCGTACTAACATGGCATTGCAAAGCTAGAGCAAAATATAGAAGGTGCATAATTAGACTAATATGAGCATATTTCATTAACAGGGTTTATTGGTTAAACTATGAAAGATGTATTATATTGGATGGAAAAATATACGATCAAATTATGAAAGCAATAAATAAAAGAGAAAATTTTATATATGTCATTGAAAGTTCACCTATTCCTTTATATGCTACTAAAAATTTACTATTTTCATATATATCGTCACTTCAATTTTTGTGTCAATATATGCAATTGCCGTTAGTTTTAACGTTAGTTTTTTTTTCTAAATAAAAAAATTGTCTTTAGCTCACTAAAAATCAAGGATGATTTAAGCTCTGTGATCAGCTAGCACTCGTTTTGATCGGTACGCGTGTACCAATCACTTATTCAATCTAGCGCAGCTAAGACCAGCCAAGAAAAAACCAGCTAGCTTTGTGAACTGAGGGTAGTTTTAGCATTTAAAAAAACTAACATTAAAACTAACGGTAATGACATATATAAACACAAAAAATTAAAGTAGTGTCATATATGAAAACATTAAATTTTCAGTTATATATATAGGAATTGGTAAACAGTGACATGTGCGGAATTTTCTATAGATAAAAAACACACACCAGCTAACATGTAGCTACACCCCTGTTTACATGGCTTATAACACGTCTTTATCCTTCAAAAAATCATCTTCTAGTATTTTTACAATAAAATATTTTTTAATTAAGAATTTTATATTTATATTGATGAGTTTTAACGTCAAAACTAAAGAAAATTGATAAAATACATTAAATAATACTATAAAATTTGTTTGTGTACTTTGATATTATCATTTTAAAATACTAGCACACATTTAACCATTAAATTAATAGCATATATTTATATACCTAATTTTCTTCTCTCTAAATTTTGTCACACTGTTTAGATGATGGTGTGAATCCCTACAAGTACCAAACTCTAGCAGATGCATGCCCACATCTTTTGTGTGTAGGTTGAAGTTCACATATATTATTTAGTTTGTTGTTTTTAGTCACTATATAAAACAGGCTACATATTTTAAAGGGCTAATATATAGCCTAACAAATATCCTTTATTTGATGGTAATCCAAAATTAATTCCCGTCCGGAACAGAGCATCGGGTAAATCCGCTCGGTATCACAGGAAAAACCAAAGGAAGCAAGGCTGTGGTTTGCATGGAGCATTTCACCCGAACTAGTCGCCCGCAAGTAGCGACCACACTCGCGCCGCGCACCGGGGCGACGCGTATGTAGGCGTGTGCCCACCCTCGGCCCCGCACTGACAAGCACGGCCACCGATCCCACGCAATGCACTGCGCGGCTGCGTCCTTGTCAGCGTGGAGCTGGACTCGCATCAGCGTCGACGCGCCGGGCCCCTCCCCACCCCAC
>KE371691.1:598058-608233 GCA_000418225.1 Zizania latifolia | reverse complement strand
GGGAATGACCCTAGGATACCTCCCGAGTGCCTTTAAGGTAGTCGGACAGAACAAGGGGTTGGAAAACAAGACATTAAAGATGACCTCGGAGGAGGTCGGACCGGTGTCCAACAGTGAAGCGGTCAGCAGTAAGAAAAGAACCCCGAATCCAGTACTCGGAGGAATATCCAGACTACAAGGACTCGGAAGGCGAAGACAATGACCGGTCCACACTATCAATCTTGAATGCAAATTAAGATAGCGAATAGTGCTATAATTACTAGCACACGATCCCTGGTGATTTAACCGTTGTAAAGATACTTAATTGGGTAGTTAAAATCTAAACGGCAACCCCCGACCCCTGTGATATATAAAGGGATCGGGGTACCCCTCACAGAGAGATATAGACACACCTTACATTCATACGCGTGCGAGCACCCTTATAATCAGGTTACTCAGCGTATACTCCATCACACAGGACTAGAGTTGTTATCCTACAGGAAGCCTGAACTTATCTAAACTCTCTTTGTCTCATAGTTCTTGAGATAATCATAGAATCACAAACACAGAAAACCTCATATACCGAACAAAACTAATTCTGTGGGTAACCCCATCAAAGGACTGCCGTCATACGCAATGACAATACTCTGTTATTATGTGCAATTCAAGATTAGATGATATACTTTGTTGTTAATTCTTGAAATTGAGCATGATGCGAGGGAGGAATCACCTCAATTACTTCTCTAAGATTAGTTCGTTGGTAGAATTGCTGCTTTGTTAGTGAGTACTATTTACTTTTGATTATGGAGACTTGAGATGACAACTAGTACCAGTGATATTCTAATATTATTGGTCCGACTGACTTCATAGGGAAAATGTATTCTTCAGAGATTGTCCATTGCTTGTACATTTGATAGATTAGCATAGCATTGCCTGATATTCCATTGCAGATTGACCCACAGTGACTGATCTAGAATTTTATCAATGAGTATGTTGCTTCAAAATCTCCATATGCAATTCTTCATATGCAATTCGGTAAAAATATTTTTTTAATTAAATAAATAATTATTAAATTTGCACCAATTCAATATCCATACACTAAATAATATGATAAGTTTTAAATTAAAAGATTAGTTAGAAACTTACATACATATAATTATAAATAGTGCAAACATGCATGTAAATAATAAGCTTTTTCCTGCAAAGAAAAAACACTATTAATAAGTTTTGTTCCTATGGAAAAAACACAATAAAAGAAAATTTATTCACAGCCGTTTGAACCAGTCCAAACGCAAGAAGAAAAAACTCAATTATTCAACGCGCCATGGGATCGAACAGCAGACCTCCCCATTAATGGCACCATCAACGTTGGGCTACGAAATACTTCATGCCATTTTGGGTGCTATTATGTACTTATACAAACTACTAGGACCTAGGGTAACCTGGCATACCCCTGATCCGCCCCTGTTGACCCACCATGTTAAAACTTAGGAGAGGAAAGTGCTATCAGCTGCAAGAATACCATATTAACATGGACCATTGATCTCAGGTCAGTACACCTCTCATCCAGTTCCAAGTATGGAGCATTAGAGCTGTGCCTATTGCTCTAGATGACCAGGTCAGCCCTGGATTAACTGAAAGCTATGGTATTTTTCAGTGTGCTCACGGAGAAACACCATGGGCCTGAAACCGAGAGATGATCATACAGAAAGCAGTTGATAATCTATACCAGGTGCTGCTTGAAAGTCGATGAAGAAAGCAACAAAACCATATGCCATTCGTCTGGATGGGATGCCAATTCAGGACATGGGAACTGAGTGTATTACTGGCCACACTACTGGATGTCTAGGAATCTGGAATATTTGGCTGCATGAACTGGTAGGCTGGTAGAATGCAAGTTTGCCTTCTGATTCTGCGTGAATCCTGATCTCGTTGGACCGTGACATTCCCATGCATGGCAAAGCGGGAGCCGGAACAGGGAAAGCGGAAGAAGGTCGTTTCTTGCGTGAAGCTTTGGATCTGAATTATGACCTAACACTGCATAGTTCCAAATAAATATCCGGAATGCTTATCTGGTAGCTCATAGCCTCATAAGCGAAGGTTTGCTTTCTCGCGGAACTGGATGTTTGAGCCCTTTGAATTTGAAAACCTTACTTTGTTTTTGTAGATTTGAACAAGAGGCAAATACAAACATTTTGATGTTCAAGTCGATTTTAGATGGAGCGTATTTCTAAGCCTTGCTTCCATGCACAAATCTGTATAATCTAAACAAGTGATCTGCAATAAATACTTTTTTTCATCAGCGAAGCCACATCAGCTTTGCTATCTGCAGCATTTTGACCGGAAAATTCTGTGCCACGTGCCAAACTCTAAACAATGATAATATTTGATAGGCTATCTTATAGCCATGTAATGGTTTTGACCATAACGATTAGAAAATAAATAATCAAATAGATTAGACAATTTATGTGATTAAATATCACAATATGTACTATAAAACAACAAAACTATAGCAAATCAAAACTCACGTATATATGTTTGCACTAACTGAGCCCTCGGGATTTGGGTCCCTAAAATCAAACTGATTTGGGCGCCTTATGTTTAGCATTTATTCATGTAGATTGTCGCAGTATTACGGGAAGTTTCATTAGCCGTAACAATGTGGGAAACATGTTGGTAGGCACGAGCCCATAATTTTGTAGCTTTCGGTGTACATTCGATCATATCACCAATAATTCCTCCATTTGATCGGGTACTCTCAGCGCATCTCTGGCCAGAACCCATGTTCCGTGTCGGCATACGTTGGACGGACAAGCTAGAGCGCAACAGTACCACAGGTGCTTTTTGATCCGACCATTGACTTTTCATCCAACGATTGACACAAGCCGAAAGGCATATTAGCAAATTTGGGGCCGTTGAGGGCTGTTTTTAGAACTGCTAGCAGTAAAAATGAATCATAACATTGATCTCAATTTATCCGAAGGTTAAAAATAATTTATATTATCATCTTAATTAGTGGTAGTAGAAATTAAAAAGTATAAGAAGGTTAAAAATAATTTATATTATCATCTTAATTAGCGGTAGTAGAAATTAAAAAGTATAAAAGTATAAAACCAACTAAAAAATAAGTGATACAGAGTAATAAAATCATAAATTATATCTAAAATATGATTAATTAAAAATATTAATTTATTCTGTCAAATCGGCGTCAAGTCAGAGACAAAAAGAAAAAAGGGAAATAAAAGGTAAACGGAGATAGGATATATCTCTCAGCCGACGTGGCCGGCGTTTCCAGGCAATCCCAACTGGCAGTTACTCCGCGCGAGAACAACTACCAACCAACCCAACGGACGCTACGCGCGCACAAGATGAAACCGAAAGCTTAGCCCAGATTGCCCACGGCTCATCTCCCAACCCCTAATCAATCACCTCGGCGGCCGCCTAATCCGTAGTAGTTTATTCCGACCCGAATTCCACACTCCCGAGCAAAATCCATCCTTTGTCCTTCTCAATTCTCATCTTCCGGCTCGCTTCTTCCAACCAAAGACTGAATCCTAATACGAATAGCCTTTACTTATTGAATGCTTTGATTCCTGGAGGAGAAAACCCTCCTTGGATCTTTCAGCTTTCCTTATCCTTGCGAGATAGATAAGGGAAAGCATTGGTTTTTATATATATTTTTTCGCCTCGATCCTTTCGTTCTCCTTTGATCGGCGACATGAGTAATACTCTGCTTCGAATCTACCCTTGTGAGCTGAAGATGCCATGTGAGTATTTCGAGAACATGTGACCTTGTTCGTACTGTTTCTTGTTTCTTGGTGAGCGCCGGCGTGTTAGGACTGACCAGGTCGTCTCTGTTCCGATCCCTGACTAGTTGCGCTCAAGAAGCAGAGTTCAGGCTGTCTGGAGCTCTTCAACAAGACCGATCAGCCTGTAGCCTTCAAGGTGAAAAAAATTTGACAGCTTTTCTGTTCAGAGTTGCTGTAACCTGATCAGGTTGACTGAGCGTCTGAATTTCCCGTGTGCTGCTCAATCTGCAGGTGAAAACAACGAATCCTAGGAAGTACCCGGTGAGGCCAACCACTGGTGTCGTGCCGCCCAGGGGTTCATGCGGAATCACAGGTGCGACTGGTTTTCACAGGCTGTGTGCATTGCCCAACGGATTGGTTCATCGTGTTGATGCGCCATTGCTGTTCTTGCTCTGAAAATCGGTGCAGTATCTATGCAAGCGCCAAAGGAGATCCCTGCGGATTACCACTGCAAGGACAAGTTTCTCATCCAAAGCGTCGTCGTACAGGAGGGGACAACGCTGAAGGATATTCACCCTGACATGGTAGATCCTGCAGTTTCTGAGTTCATGGGGGTTGATTGATTGTGAGTAATGTAAATGCTGTGATCTGTAGTTCAGTAAAGAGCCGGACAAGATAGTCGAGGAGTTCAAGTTGAGGGTGGTCTACACCCTTGCCAATCCTCCCTCCCCTGTGCCTGAGGAAGAGGAAGAGGAAGAGATTGCATCCATTGATTCAGATATGGACTATGAAGTGAAAGTACCATCTATTTTCGATGCTGTAAGTGATGGCATTGCTGCTTAGTATGAAACTATGAATGATGACATGCTGATGCTTGTTCCTAAAGATGATCTGTATATATACTCATTTTGTCTTTAGGCATCGTGGCGGGGATATACCTCTGGATCACAAGCTTCGTATGACGAGGTTACTGTCTTTTAAGCATTGCTCATTTACCTCTTTGATATTTGATTGGCAGAATAAGCACGCGTTCAAACATTTATGAATGTGCTCGTTCATAGACTGCACTCTAAAATTGTCGATGGTTCTTTCTACTGTTGTTTTGTCTTTTGTGGTTCTATTGCAGTGTTGCTGAATGCATAGATTTACCTCTAGTTTTGTTGTAAGCAAAAGAACCGTACAATGAGCTCATAAACCGTAGTAGTTAATATGTTCCAGTTTTTCTGGGATAGTCAGTATGTCACAATGATATCTAAAATATAATTTTGATTCTTGTACAATATATACTCATCGTCTGTACTGTACTAACTCTGCTTGGTACATGAAGTTGGAAATTTCAAAATATTGCACTACCCTAAACACCTAACAATTTTACCCATCTGTTGATTTTTTTTGGGAAGGAAGCATGAGCTCTGCTTCCTTTACCCAGCTGTTGAGTTTCATTCCTAACATTCTTTATTGCTTTGTGATTCTGTAGGTAGAGAACTCCAAAGCTGAATTGAGTAAACATCTTGATGAAAACAAGAAGCTTCAACAAGAACTGGTAGGACTTTTCTTCAGATAAGGACTTGACAGTTGACAGTTTCCATGTTCAAAAAGGATTCGATCGTTTCATTTGCTTCACTTTTTCATAACTGCGTATTTGAGTGGTTCCAGTGAAATTATGTTGCTTGCTACATTTCATGGTGGTCAAATCATGATATTTGTTATGTGGCACTCTGTTCCCGATCGTGCACATAATCTGTAGTGCTGATTTCGTTGTACTGAATGACACAAAACCGTGCTACAAAATTCACCAAATACAGCAGGAAACACGTAGAGTTCTGGAGTTCCGTAGAAGATACCTGCTGTTCTTTCAATAAACTCTATTTGTCAATTTGGCTGTGGTTTCTGACATCTAATCATGCTAAGTTGCTCTGTTTCAGGAACTTCTTAGGGAGAAAAGGTCATCATCGGTTGGGGGTTTCTCAGCTTTGTTTGTACTTCTTGTCCTTGCGTTCTCTGTCTCTGTTGGATACTTCATGAGTCCATGACTGGAAGCAAATGTTTAGCCAGGGAAATAGCGGCGACAGAAACACCGTTTTGTTCCTGTTCCGGCCGTCTGGCTGAGTGGCTGATCTGTCACAGATATATTCTTCATTATAGATAGGAAAAATGTGTTTTAAAGGGTGTTCTGGCTCTGAAGTGTTCATATATAGTAAACTTCTTGCCAATGCGGTTGAGTGTAAATTTCACTAGCGGTACGGCGCTTGGTGAGGCCGAATCCTTTCCCATGCATGTGTTTCCACCCCGTTGCACCATGTGACATATTTTTTTTTGTTATAGAAAAATATACTAACAACTATAATATTGATTTATTTTTATCAAATCTACCATCAAACATGTGTTATTGATTTAATATTATTAATAAAGCTAAAGAAATTTAACTTAGAAAATAGTCAAACGACTTGTTATATGAAACTGAGAGTGTAATAATCTATAATATATCTTAATACAGAAATCCAAAATTTATACTAAAACATATTACCTACTATAGCTATTTTAAGTAATTCTATTTATCCTCTCTATTTCTTAGGAGAGGATACAATAGAGAAAAAAGAATCTAATCTCTTAAAATATAAGAAATTAAGTATTAAAAAACTATTATAGATAAAAGAGATTTAGATAGTAAAATTTTATTAAAAAGTCTCGCTGCTTGATTGGAAGTTGTTTTTTGGTCGGAGATGTTGTAATAGAACTTCCTGAGCCGTCGTGCGCCGTTGGTGCCCTGTTTGACACAACCGCTGCTTTTGTTGGCCCAATTAAGAAGAATCGTAGGCGTGATGGGCTTCTCACCTATCCGTGGAACCAGCGTAGTAGCATAGCTATCTAGGCCGCCATGGCATCTTTAGTTCTTACTCTGTTTTTTCTTGTACCTGAATGCAACCCAAACACGCCCAATAAAACGGCCGTTTGCGAGCTTACTGTCTTCTTGTTGCCTAGTTGGACATCCTCCATGAAATTCCTCCGGTTTCGGTTCATCTGACGTCTGGTTCTGATCACGAAACAGCATTCTTAAATGGAAAAGAAATCGCCAATTCCTTGACGCCTAACGCGCCACTTGCTCACGCTGCACCGGGCGAAGCTAGCGACGTCCGATATGCCAAGATCCCGAGCTAAAATAACGCCCAATTATCATGTAGAAACAAGCCACTGTGTTGCCCGCCGATGCCGCAATCTTGGTCACTTGCGGGGCTAGTGCCTCACAGCTAATCAAATATTCGGCAGATGAACACGACGACGTGTACAGGTGTTTTTATTCTACGAGCTAGCAGCAGGTAGCCTGGTAGGCGGCAGCCAATCCAGATGTAGCTCGCTGAAATGATTCATGGCAGGAGAGGTTCACATGAGCGCTAACGATTAATTAATCCATGGGGTTCGACTATAAGTAGCCCCTGACACCATGATCAAACCATCTCAAGGCTCAAGCTGCTTAATCATCTAGCTACTACTGCTCAAGAGCGCGCTCTCCCTTAAGCAAAGAAACTAGCTGGTGGATTCGCTGCTCTTGTGATCGATCGAGCAATGGCGTCCAAGGCGTTCGCGCTCTTCCTCGCCGTGAACCTCGTCGTGCTCGGGGTGGCCAGCGCCTGCGGCGGCCAGCCGTCGTGCCCGACGCCGACGCCGACGCCATCGACGCCGACCCCCACGCCGTCGTCTTTCGGGAGGTGCCCCCGCGACGCGCTGAAGCTGGGCGTGTGCGCCAACGTGCTGGGCCTGATCAAGGCCAAGGTCGGCGTGCCGCCAGCGGAGCCGTGCTGCCCGCTGCTGGAGGGGCTGGTCGACCTCGAGGCGGCAGTGTGCCTCTGCACCGCCATCAAGGGCAACATCCTTGGCATCAACCTCAACCTTCCCATCGACCTCAGCCTCATCCTCAACTACTGCGGCAAGACCGTGCCCACCGGCTTCAAGTGCTAGGCGTGCATTTCGCCGGCGGCGGAGAGCGGCGTGCGGCGTGCAGCTCCGGCACGGGCGCATGCATGCACGAGCGCCAGTTACGGGCCGGGGGCCTTCCCCTACGTTTCGCTTTAATTTGATGCATCGTTTGCTTTGCTTCGCTACGTACGTGCTTTGCAATTAATTTGCGCGCACGCACGTACGCATGGCCGTGCATGAGAACTGTTTGCACCATGTTGCATTCCCTGTTTAACTCCCTGCTTGTCTTAATTTCTTTGTATTCTTGTTCACATCGTCCGTACTCATTTGTTGTAAAAGGGCCGGTGCGAGCCTGTGCTGTCGTGCATGCGTGCGCCGGTACTAAATTCCAATAAATATTAAATATTAGTTTGCCGCTTTCAGATGTTTCGGTCGTTCTTCTGTTTGCTTCGTTTGCTGCATGTGCTAGGCTGCTGGCTATACATGTGAATAGCATGTATGACTACGACTGTAGTTTTTCTAGTGGTACCAAATATATATAGTTGTACCCAGCGCCGTATCTATGATTTATGATTTAAAGGTCTCTAAACAAAACATGTGACGAGGCTCTAAATTTCGAGAAAAAACATAACTAAAGAAATAAAGTATACTTTCATTTATTATAAAGCTTCAAAATATATGAGTTCTTACACTATGAATACTACTAACATATCAAATCTTAATGCTAAAACAATATAATTTAAACTCAAGTCTCAAGCAACAAACTGATCTTATGTTCTACTGAAAAGCATTATCCTTTTAGTATTCTTTGAAATGAAATCTTCAATTATATCTTCATACTTGATCATCTCCAAGATATCATTTTCAAGTGCTATTGTTGCCAACCTATTTAGTCTTTCTTGTGTCATTGTAGATCGCAAGTATGATTTCAACAACTTGAGTTTAGAAAAACTCCTTTCCGCAGATGCAACAGTAACAGGAATGGTTAACAAAATTCTATATGCAATAATGGCGTTTGGGAAAGAACCATGCTGTTTTAAATACTTCAGAATACCAAGAGGGCACATAGATTTGTCAATATGATCTTGGATGAGCACATATAATTCTCTTCCATCAATATTTGAGTCAGGATTAACAAAACCGTTTTGGAACTGGATACCGCTCAGGCTCGAGATAGCAGTTACCGTGGTAACCGAACGGTTACCGAAAAAATTCGATCAAATTTTATAATCAAAATTTCAATTCAGATCAATTCACGAAATGGTTTCAAAGTCGGTTAATGTAGTATGCGTTTCGGTTACCGTGGTAACCGTGGTACTGAGCTTGGTTACCGCGGTACCGGTCAGATAATTTTTCAATAAAAAATAAAAATTATAAAATCGCAGGAAATTATTTTTCAAGATAAATAGGAAACTTACAATACCATAAATTTTATAAGTTTACAATAAAATATAAATTACAAAACAATATGGTTAATTGGCAATTCGAGTATTTCTAACTTATCATTGTTGGCTCTATTGGTTATAAGCGACGTTGTATTCATCTGTAGACATTAGTTGTAAGTCACGTGAAACAAGAATATTTACTTTATACTCCTTTCAGCTTTGTCCTGTCCAAGCTGCAGTGGTTTGCTATTCTTCATATAACATGAAATAAAATTAAAGATCTTGCCACTCGTATACATATCTAGTAGGAGTAGCTTCTAGAATCGGATAAGGATACAGATAAGGATGTGGATAAGGATACTCATAAGTGATATTGCCGTACGCTGTAGAGTCAGAACTAGAGCTATAACTATCTTGGGGAGCGTCGAACGTTTGTTGTCGACCTCGGGGAGTAATTGTTGTCCTCTTTTCGGATGGCATACCATGGTATGTGTCCTAAGTGACGTACGTATAACATGTATGATCAAACATGTAACATTAATCCAAAAGGTCTGCATGCAAAGAATCAAACAATAACGAGTAAAGAAGATTGAAAAATGAATTATTTTTGTATTTTGTATTTTTGTTCATCTTGTTTGGTTCATAACTTTGTGATAGTTCAATATTTTTGAAAACTAATTTCACCATAAATCATATTAATTTACCTACTATTTTAAGGAATTTTTCCATTTTTTTATTTTTTTTAATTTCAAATAAAACAGATCGGTACGCTGGTACCGAGCACGAGCAATATGTCGATAACCAAGCGGTAACCGTGGTTACCGAACAGTTTTGTTAACCCTGATCTGAGTGCTCTCCGTTCTTAAGTGCAGCTTCTAGATTGACACAAGAGGAAAGCAAACTTTTAGCATCCAAGGAGCACAACTTATCTGAAGTAAATAGAAAACCAAAAGTATTTTGGTATTCTTGATATTATTCAAATCTCCTAGAAAGTGAAGAGATATGGCTTGATCAGCAACAGGTATAAAATAATTAACCCGAAATGACTCTTGTTCAGATTGCAAAGAAAAAGATGCATCATCAGGGCTCTCATCAAATTGTCTTTTTCTTTTGATTTTACGCTTGGTGCGAAAATTTGGATCAATAT